>JAODXP020006785.1:0-62593 GCA_027497455.2 Sardinella longiceps | reverse complement strand
GCCATATGTAGAGAACGGATCTGCGTGTTGCATCATCACCCTTAGTCATGGGTTTATTGCATCATCACCCTTATTTATGGATTTATCATTATTATATTATTATCATCATTGGACTGAAAGACTGAAAAGCTATACAGCTATTTAAATGAGATTCTGATGATAGCAGTCGTCCTACCACCTGTGCCATGTCAAGTGTAACCTCATGTAACCTGAAGTCTTTGTTTTGTGAGGAGAGTTGTCTTGTCTCTTGCATTGTGCGGTCATTCTGTTGAACTGCTTGACTCTGTAATATGTGATGAGAGCCACCTACTATATACTCTTGTTACGACCCCTGGCTCATAGGGGTAGCGAACATGAATAGGAGATGGAGGCAAGAATGCAGTAATCAAAAATAAATTTATTGAATAATTAGGAAAACCAAAAGTCTTGGGGTTAAACGGGTCGAAGGTGAAAATGATGGGGTGCAGGCAGGGAGATCAAAATGTGTGGTTGAGGAATGGTTGAAATGTTTGCATGCGTGTAAAATCAGTAATGGGCTGTGTGGGAGAGAACTAATGTGCCTGTGAGCATGTTGGGGAGCAGGGGAGTGTGCGACGGCTAATGTGAGTGGGCGTGGCTGAGTGTGTGTAGGGGAACTGGCGTTGGGTTTTTTGTAGAGGGGTAGCGCCAGGTGAATGGGAAAATGGGAGCAGGTGAATGTTATATCAGTATTACTATATATGGATAAGAGCATGCGTGTAAGCCTATTTATGTAGCCTATTGAATTAAGTAGTGTGCATATATAAAAGTTTTTTTTTTCTGTAAAAAAAAAAACAAAAAACGTTATAGCCTACACTTACACACGTTATAAGAATCAATCTATCTATTTGTAATAACTTGTCCATTTGGATTGATGTATTTGATGTATGTGAAGACCACAATACAGCTAAAATGTCTCAATGAAAATAAAAGCACTATGTGAAATGACTGTCAAAGTTGAACAAGTCAGTCTCTTGGGCAGAGGGGGATGACTTGTTTAAAAAAGACGAGAATCATAGTCTCTGTGGCCAAAAGGCCTTAATGACAAGATGAAATATGTCATAATACACTCATAATGTCTAAACCAGATCCCTTATTTGATATTTGTATGTAATTTTGTTGGATTTATTGTGGTGTCTCTGTTTGTCTTTTCAACTATAGCCCTATAGTCCGCAAGCAGCTTGGCAGACATCAACTGCCTGGAGGAAGGTTATCGTACAGAGACACATAAACATCTTTTTCTCTCACATCCACTCACAAGCACACACAGGCACAACATTTCCCCTGATTGCAAGGAGTTTTCCTGTTTTGAGCAGGGCTTTGAACCGGTTCAAGGAACGAAAACGAAAACCGGAAACTTTTTGAATTTTACATGGAACGGAAACGAAACCGGAAACGTTATTATTTTTTATGTTCTGGAACAGGAACACTTATTTAAAAATAATGGTAACCGGTTAAAACCGGTTTTATTTCGATCCTCAAAGTTTGTGTTGCCTTAGAATTAACTTTAAAAAAAAAAAAAAAAAACTAATTATTTTCCTGCGCGCGGCTGAGGTTCACCTGTGTGACATCACATTCGCTGAGTCAAAGTTCCCTTCCCTCCCAAACCATTCCTGGAGGAATCGCTGACTGAATGGAGATTGAGCGGTGGATTAAAAAGTCTTCACCCCACATCTTAAACAATAGGTAAATTACGACCCATCGTTAATTAAAACAATCATTACAAACACAATATCAATCACTATATTTGTCAACTCCACGTTAGTTAAACTAGCGAACAGTTGGCTAAAGTGAACACCTCTGTTTTCCCGATGCCCATGGCTATCTATTCTTGCTAACACTAAACGGAATATCTTTCTCATTTGTGGCAACTTTTCTCTTTGTGTAGATGGGAAGACATGCTGAGAATCCAAATCGCCAGCTTTTTACCTTCGACCCAGCAACAAACAAATCAAAGTGCAGCGTTGAGGGATGTGGAGCCCAAATATCAGGCAACCTATTATTATTAATAGGCTAAGAATATAATTATTATTTAATAATGGTTGTAAATATTATATTTGGTTTAAGCTGGAAGAGGAAGCTGTTTCATAGCATTAAACAGCTGCAGGAACGAAATTAACCGTTCCGGGAACATTATTTTTTGGTTCTAACCGGTTCGGGAACGTCAATTTATTGGTGGAACACAAAACCGGAAACGTTATAATTCCGTTTCTGTTCGGAACGAACCGATTGGAAAAAAATAACGGTTCAAAGCCCTGGTTTTGAGTGGAATACCGAAGAATAGCATGCTATAAGCAGGAAAACAGAGATTTGAGCTATTTTCTTGTTATCATTAAGAGGGTTGCTTGCTTCCTCTGATGTCATGTTCCAGAACTGCAGTGGACAGTTCCGCCCTGTCAGATTTCTCCTCTACAGTGCATGGATGCATAACAACTCTCTCCCCTGAGCACTGCTGACACAGATGAACTAGACGGGTCATCAAACTGTGTTAAAGAAAGGCAATGTTTTGTACTGTATGTACTTGGAAATTACTTATATTTTTGTCCTTTTGAGTTTATTTTAATTAAACTTATTTAAACCAAGCATACCCTACGTCAGGTTTTGTAAAATTGAGGTGAACATAATGATGTAATAACTTCCTAATGTAACACTTTATTACATTATCAGAATGGCGATTTTTACTATTTAGTGTTAAACCTCTTCTTCTAAATATATTCCAGAAAGTTATCTTCACTTCCTACAGTTCTCTCTCTCTTTTCCAAGACAAAATCTGGTGTATGAGCCAACACAGAAAAAGTGCAGTTCAATGTTCGTGGGACGGATCAACCTCATCCTCTCTCTGCAGTGGGGCAGATTGCCAGTCTGTGCATTTAGTCCTTGCTGGCTCTTTGGCTCTCCACAAACATGCATCGCTTTAGCTCACTCAAAACAGTGCCCAGACTGCGTCTCCTTGATAACAAATAGAAACAAGTTATAAGATGATAAGGCTGGACGGTGTTATTTGAAGGCTTTGAAGAGATATCAAAGAATGTTTGCAGACATGGATGAGTAGAGCTGTCAAGGGCACTGTTGACAGGCAAGTTACCACAATATATAACTTTCACAGGGCTATGGTTATTGTACGTCTTCCTCTACCCATCTGCTTCCACATTTCACATGCCACATGTCCATACTGTGATCATTTGGGTTCACATTTTGTTCTTTTTTTTTGGCTATAGGGAAAAACAAAAGACAGGGGTGGTACTTTGAGTATGTAAAATCATGTTGACTGACAATGTAATAAGAATTTCATTCATTTGAGTGTCAGTTTTGTTTAATACTGCAAGTGTTTATACCTGCACAGTGCTGGGGGCAGCTGAGAGAGAGCTTTCATAATCATTCACCTCATTCAGTCATTTGAATTAGTAAATTACAATGTTACCTTGCTTTATATTAGTAGCAAGAGAGGGCGCTGTGGCTCAGTGGGCTAGAGCGTAATACCATCACTCTGGGGACCCAGGTTCACTTGAGGTCATTTCCCGATTCCACCCCATCTCTCTCTCCCACTTGTTTCCTGTCCATCTCTATACTGTCCTATCCGATTGAAGGCAAAAAGCCCAAAAAATATATCTTTAAAAAAAAATATATTAGTAGTGAGAGAATTGTTTTATTAGGAGTCAGATTTGTTTATAAAAGGGGCAGATGCAAGATGATCAGCATCAAATGAGAGCTTTACTTTTTATCGATCAATTAATCAATTGGATTAATCAACGCATGTGTTTTTGGATGCTGAAGTCACTAGTTTGGTTATATTCTGGTCTCGGACAAATGTAAAATATACGGTGGCCCGGAAGTGCAACAGACATTAACAAGTTTGAAAACAAAATTACATTTGCATTATACACTTACATCTTTAAAAAACGAATTCCTATTTCATAAAACACATTAACAAATGAAAAAAGAGCTTTTACATATTACAACGCACATTAACAAGTTCCAAAACAAAATTACATTTGCATCACACACTTACATCTTTTAAAAAACTAATTACTATTTCATAAAACACATTAACAAATGTAAAAAAAAAAAAAATCTACAATACACAAAACATTGTTTTCAATGATCTGACAAAACACAATTTATACAAAACACATTAACAAGTTTGAAAACAAAATTACATTTAGAATACATCTTACAGACATGAAAAAAAACCATTTCATTAAACACATTTGCAAATGTGAAAGAAAAACTACAATACACAAATCATTTTTAAATGATCTGACAAAACACAATTTATACAAAACACATTAACAAGTTTGAAAACAAAATTACATTTAGAATACATCTTACACACATAAAAAAAACAAATTACCATTTCATTAAACACATTTGCAAATGTGAAAGCAAATTAACAAAACACAAAAGCAAACTGCGAGTCAAAATTACATTTCACCAAACACAAACGCAAACTCCAAAAACACATTACATCAACTAAATTTCTTACGGAAATAGATCGACCTAAAGGCGGAAGCAGGAAGTGGCGACGCAGAAAGGGGTTCCAGTTAGGTGGGAGCCAGTGGGAGCTGAGCTTCCATAGAGAGAGGTCTGGCTCCCATGAAAGCAGCAAACTCAAACGTCTGTGGGGGCTCTGACAATACAATAGTATATAATATTTTACTGACAAATAAAGTTATCATAAGTGGGGATCAAACCGAGCTATGGGAGGTGGAACATTTTTATGGAGTTGCCAGCGCGATCCCGCTGGGGAAGCGCTCCTTACGGAGGTGTTTTTGATCGTCTTTTTTTGTGTGTTATTGCCTTATTGGCATGCTGTTATTATGTTTTCTAATGATAAAGGGTTAATGTATGCTTGCGCAGTTGCAATGTATAGGCTGTAAACATAAGCCAATGTCTTAATTGATTGTTAACCATGATTTGATTGTGACCGATAGTAGGCTATGTTACCGTGCGTAACTGTCGGGGTTGCCTCTGACGCAAGAGGATCTAATGATGGTATGTTATATTGCCTAGTTTGTGGGCCTTGCCCCTGTTTATTTTCAGTTTGATCAGTGTTTTGTTTGTTTAGTTTGTTTGTTAATTTGTTATGTTATGCACCCTGCCGGTGGCCTAATATAAAATAAAAGAAAGACGTCTGCATTATTCCGTTTCCATGCCTTGAGTCTACCACCCGCCGGACACACTCCGTTACAATGCCACAGAAAATGTGGCCACTAACCCACCGCTGAGAAAGAAAAAAAACACCAATGTGAACAACCCCTTATTTGGAGGAAATAGAGAAATTAACATGCTGGTGCCAGGATAATAATCTACTCGTCAATGTCTCAAAGACAAAAGAGATGGTCATTAAATGTAACTTTGGACGTAGTCAACAGAGAGATTATCATGAACTTAATATTAATGGCTCCCACATGGAGAGGGTGGAGAGTTTAAAGTATCTTGGTGTCCATTTTACTGAACACTTGACATGGACCAGGCATGCAGATTCCCTTGTGAAGAAGGATCATCAGCTTCTTTTCCATCTAAGTCATATCCGGTGTTTTACTGTAAATATGTTTGGCCTGATGAAACAAGGCAATTCCATCTAAAGGTGAAGTTTTACACAAAATATTTGAATAATTTGAATTTTACTAATGACTGACTTTAATAACGTAGAACACATTACAGTATGTACAGTAAGTATATAAGGTCTATCATAGCCTACTGTATGCCTATATTACCTAACATATATTAAGATACATTTCGATTCAGTAATGATAATTTTACAATTAATTTAAAAAACACAAGTTCTTCATTTATTCTCACCATTCTCAACAAGAACAAAAAACAACCTCTCCCCTCACCAGCTTAGCCTGACATAGCCCGACCATAATACTGCTGTTCATCCGTATTCATGGTCTGGAGGTTCTTTAACCTGGCGCGATTATACTGCGGGGGGAGGGCATTCACTTTTGGTTTGAAACAATTGGACAATCAGCGTCGCTTATTGGCCGGTAGACTCTCTACCGATATAAACACGCCCAAGAGGACCGTTCCCAGACCATGGATACGTATGAACATTCGTATTATGGGTGGGCTATGTCAGGCTATGACCAGCTTGGAATTGAGTCCAATTCCCTGAGTGGTACACAATGGATTAGAAATGTGGGTGAATTCTTATATATTTTGTTTTTAAAAATTTGAAGAAGAAAACTTGTTTTAGGTGTTGTCTGCAGCTTTAAGAGATGTCTCACTCAGTGAGTCGATTTCACTGATCAGTGGATCAATGATCGTCGCAATGCAGCATTACAAGACTTGTAAGACTCACACACAACCTGGCCACAAACTACAGCCTACGCTATGTACATCAAGAGAGGTAATATTATGCACATGTTTACATCTTGTCCATTATTTTGCTTGTAGTTTGGTAGAGTCTGCAGACAAAGTTCTTAATGATAGCTTTTTGCCATATGTTCCTAACATACATGTACGTTTAGAAACAGAAAGAATATTTGCAAAAATGTGAGGGGTGTTATATACTGTATGTCTTCCTTTCTTCTTGTGTGTGTGTGTGTGTGTGTGTGTGTGTGTGTGTGTGTGTGTGTGTGTTTGAAGCTATTTCTGCAGTGTATCATTATTGTACATTAAGGCTGCAGTTAAAGCAATATACCGGAGTAAGTTTAAGCATAGTCCGAGCCAACCAACAGCAATATATTTTGCATGAAATGAAAGATTTTCGAACAGCACAGACCTAACGCGAACGCGAAACTCTTTACATTGAGTCAATGTAACCTCAGATCTTACTTTCGGTTTCCAACAGTCAGGTCCCATTGATTCAGTGTAAAGTGCCTGTTCACTTCTGCGTCCGTGTTCGGTCTGTGCTGTACCAAATTATTTTGTTCCACTCGCTAACTAGCACATTTAGCAAGCTCTTTTAACAGGGCTATGCTTGAATTCACTCCGGTACTCTCCTTTAATGTGTGTGTATGTTTATGCATGTGTGCCTGTCTCTTTTTCTTCTGTGTGTGTGTGTGTGTGTGTGTGTGTGTGTGTGAGTGAGAGAGAGAGAGAGACAGAGAGAGAGAGAGAGAGAGAGAGAGAGAGAGAGAGAGAGAGAGAGAGAGAGAGAGAGTGTGTGTGTGTGAATGCAGAACTTGAAAAAAATAAACTCACATAATGAACATGAGACCCTAACCCCTAACCCTATAGCGCTCTTAAGGGAAACTCATGATCAAACTGCACCCAAGATATTTTAGGTTTGTTTGTTTCAGGGTATAATTTTATTTTTTATTTTTTAAACACACGGCAGATGATGAGCATCAGGTGAAATCTACTATCTATCAATTCTTTTGAATTCATTCATTTTTTGCATGCACAGAAAATGTTACATTGCTGTTGACAGGGGCGCCGATAGGGGGGGAAAGGTTAGGAAAATTCTAAGGGCCCAGCACTGGCAAGGGGCCCTTTCAGGGCTGTTAGTATTACTTCAAACAGCACTGGCTTGAGAAGACTTTTGAAATTAAATACTTCATTGTATTTGTTCAGTTAAGCAAATTAAACATTGTTGTGATATTCTATAATATTTCCCACAAATTATTTTTTATATAGTCGTTTCACCCCTCTCCCTTTTTACCAAATGGTATGGTCCGAATCGTTCAGCGGTACACCTTCAAGTGCTTTTGCTCCGATAAGGCTGTTCAGCTGCAAGGTGTTCAGTCAGTTGCAACTGCTGGTGAGCATTGTTTGCCAAGTGTGGAAAGAAGTTGCTAAAGTAGACTTATGGTGTTGATGAACTATGAAGCCTTGTTACCCCAAACACGAAAGGACAAACAGCAGAGATTTAAGAGCGAAAGGCACACGCATTTTAAAATGAGATGCGATCTCGCGGTGGGTACGCATATGTCCAAATTCACCAGTATCCTACTTCTCGATTTAATAACTCGGAGAGTTTTTCTCTCTCAAATGCTGTACAGATATCATTTTAAAGTACTTTACCAGGGCTACATAACTGTGGTGGTTACTAGGTGCGGTAATAAACGGTTTAGAAATGCATTAATTGTTGTATTGTGGAAACAGTTCTACATTGTGATCATGCTGTCAAATACCTTCATTTCTAAAACTGTGGAAGCCATATATATTGGCATATCTATTTATCTGTAAGCCTAGATAGTGAGGTTTTTTTTGCAACTAATAACACCACTGCACCAGTCACAGCTGCTTTTGCTTTTGCAGATAAGTGAAATGTTTGTCAGAGAATTCCCTGTGCTATTTAGGCTACTCCTGCAGATTATGAATTACAAGTTGGTCTATAGGCTATGTCTTCCAATGATATAAGACATAGGCTACTTTCCACAAAACAATTTACATAACAACTGAAATTGAAAATGTATGCCTCATTTTACAGAGGTGTGCAGTGAAACAAGTCTCAAATTTTAAAAGTGACCGCACATTGGGTTCAACTGTTTAAAAAAAAAAAAAAAAAAGATTCCAATGTCTGACTGACAACTAACCAACTTGGATCAAAACATCTGCTAAATGCATAAATATTAATGAAAATATAAACTACAACAGTTGGTCAGGGTCATTGTCAGTATAATTGTCAGTATTAGCCTAAGTCACGGAGCACTGTAATGAAATGCAATGGAATTAGCTAAGCCATTGAATTAATAGGCTATGTGATCTTACAAAATATTAAAATGCACCAGAATGCAGGGAATGGCTATGAGATCTTAAAAAATCCCACACCCCCACCCCCATCCTGCTCTCTAACAGTTGCTCATTAAAGGAAGGGAACCATGGATTATTCTGTAAAATGTAGTTCATCGCATGCAGCATACTTAGTGATGTAAATTATGCTACAGGAAAGAAAGTGCCATCAGGTCAATACAAGCGTCTTCACTTGCGCTTGAAAATTGTACTATTACACAAATCGCTAGATAGTGGTGAGGCGTTGGTGGGGGGCCCTAAATTCTAATCTTTCATGGGGCCCAAAATTTCTGGCGGCGCCCCTGGCTGTTGAAAATGTCACATTGCTATTTGATCAAGTCAAGTGGTTTTCATTATCATTTCAACCATATGTACAGTGTGTACAGTTTGCCCACCACCGTCAAGTGGTGGTACATTTAGACTATATAAAGAGACATTCAAGACAAGGCTACATTTTCAGTACATGCGTGAGGGTAAAGATAAAGTGCAATGACTAAGGTAGAGCATTTTAAAAAAGACAAGGGACAGGACAGACAACACAAGACAGTGCATGAGTACTGTAGCCTTGAAATATAGCAGTAGCTACAACCTCGCTAACAATTTTTGTTTCCGGAAACATTCAGGGAAGGTTATTTGTTGGATGAGGGAATGTCCCAGAGCGAGAGCCAGGTTTATTTGTGTGGGAAAACCAAAGAACTGATTCAAGATTTGGCACTGGATCCAGTGCTGGTTCGGAGCCAGCGGCAAATCTCGAATCAGTTCTTTGGTTTTCCCACACAAATAACCTGGCTTTCGCTCTGGAAAACCTTTTTTAACTCAGCACCGACTAAAAGCTGGACCTAGAAACAAGAACCAGCTACATAACACTTCCACTTCCTCTTCTTCTGATGACCACATATAGAATGTCACAAAGTTGTTTTTTTTCTTCCTCTTTTTTTCTGCAGAGGAAGAAAAGTCTACTTGTAATCAACAGATAAGAGCAGCAGGCTGTTGTGGAGAATTTTGGAGGTGGGGCAGATTGGTGGAATTTATGCATGCCAAATTGGATGTGAACTCTTCAGATGGTATGTGCACATTTCAGGATGCACACTATGTCAAACTGCTTTACTTCTAAGCGTGCTATTCCCTATGGTAGTGTTGATAAGCAGTAGCCTACAGCAGGAAGTGAGGATCATACTCATATGTTGTGTACAGTACAGTATGTTCATGCTTAGAAGTTGACTGAGCAAACCTAAAAAAATGTCATTCATATTCACCATGCAATTGAATAGAGGGATTTTCCTAAAGTCAAGTTGTGTTTTTTTATATATATATAATTTCAGCATATTGTATACAGTGAGATGAATGCTGTGTCACTATGGATCAAGTGATGTTACATTTAAACAACATAAATAACAATACTCAAGACAAGGCTACTTATTTAGTGCATGCATAAAGTGAAACGTAACGTGCAATGCCTACTTACATAATGACCATTCCCTGTTAGCCAAGCGAACGCCGCCTAGTGGCTCCACTCAATTTCCCAAGCAAAATGTTTAAAAGTGTTGCGACGCTGAACATGTCACAACCAAGCAGATTGTGATTGTTTGAAGAAGATAGTGCAGCGCCCTCTAGAGAGAAAATGATTGCCAAGGTCGATGTTCGATTTGGTGCACCAGGCTAAGATCAACCATGATGCTTATTGTAATCTAGACACCCACACCAGAGCCTGTTTGCGTTAAGCCAGAGCACTCCCTATTAGCTCAATTCAACCAGCAATTCCAATTGTAGTTCCACCTGGAGTGGCCGCCAGTCAGTGGAAAATCAATGAAGCTCATATGGAGCTTCAGGCTAAATGTATAATTACCAAATATGGACAAACTATCACAGAGTGCATTTCATTTTTAGCTGGACATGGATCTTCAATTAGAAGTGAAATATACCTATGTCCATTACATTTTTCCATTCTGTAAGCAGTTTTTTCCTAGCATTCTGGTTCTCTATTCTTGGGAATGACCATACTGAATGACTTTGATGTGTCATGTGATAGACGCTTTGGAAGGGATTTTACAAATAATAATAATAAAAAAAAAAACTAAAAATGTTATTGGTGGGCTGAGAGTGAAGTTAATTTCTCCTGCAAGAATGCAATTATACGAGAAAAAATATATATCTTAGGAAATGCAGCCTTCCAAATTAATAACAACAATAATGAAAACATACAGATAACTGTCTAGCTAATGCATTTCTATGAAGCTTATCAGGTTCTTTTTGTTCTCTTCTTTCATGAAATGTAAGATTGCATAGAGATGGACCTGACAGATTTCTTCAAGATCCTGCAGTTCATTGATGAACACTGGACATAATGCAGAGACTCTTGCCGACTTTCATCATATTTGCAGCATTCCTTGTGTGTGTGTCCTGCATCTGCTTCTACTGTGGTCCAGCAGAGTATGAGGTGCAGGAGGAATGCTGTCCTATGTGTGCACCTGGTGAGTCACGTCTATGGTATAGTTTACACCTCCATAATGTGCTGTCATGTTGCACTACTGTATGCGTGCCCCTGGGTAAGCTAGGATGCAGTATATGCAGTCAATAATGTGCTGTGAAGTTGCCCTCTGTGCTCCCCTGGGGAGTCTTGTCTATGGTGCAGTGTATACCCCCCCCCCATAATGTGCAGTGTCAGTCTTGTTCAGGGCAAGCAGAGCTGATGCAAGCTAACTGAATTTGCCTCAGCAGAATAGTTTTGGCTGGTGTTTCTATCAGCAGTTGGCACTGCTTGCCTCATTTTGTCCTGATGGGACACTTTAGTGATGCACTCAATTAGTATTAATTAACATAATCAATCAGTAAATTGGCTTGTCAGCTTTTGCTGCTTTTCCTTTTTTCTCAGTTCAATGTTTATTTTACTGACTTAGTCTTGTCGTGTTTCTAGGGTACAGTGTACGTAAGCACTGCACAGAATACACCAGTACAACATGCGCTCCATGCCCTCTGTCTACATTCACTGATGCTCACAATGGATTAGAGTCATGCAGGTCCTGCACAGCATGCCACTCCAGTAAGTCAGAGCTAATTGCACAAGTTACAGTACAATGTTACACGTAGAAAGACTTGAATGGGGAATATCCAAACTCTCTCTCAGACGCAGATTAAAGTGCTTAACTGAAATATTAGATATATAGAGACAGATGTAAATAATAAATTTACTTCATAGACTTTTAAACGTGGCCTAATATAGTCTATGTCATCTTTTCATTTCACATAGTACTTTTCAATGGCTTTATAAATACAGTATGTCTGCTAATCAGTTTCAGCTTTATCATTTTCCTGCCTTATCCTTAACTTTAGATTTTTTTTTCTACTTCAAATCTATTGTTATTAATATCTTGCAAAATTATGAGATATTGTTGCAGAAAATGTCTACCTTTAGCAGAAAATTCCTTTCCCAGGTGCAGGGTTGCGAGAGAGGAAGGTGTGCAGCTCCATCTCAGATACCCTCTGTGAACCAATGGAAGGATACTACTGCTCTGACCCAATCAAAGATGGCTGCCATGCAGCTGTGGAACATACAAAGTGTAAAGCAGGACAATACATCAGACAAAAAGGTGGGTAATGTCTCGTTATTCCTCATCCTGTAATATCTTTTAAAAAAAAGCAAAGGTTGGGGCTGGTAGCAAAAATCAATCTCAGTGGGAAGTTGAATTACGTTGTGCAAGATTATGCGCTGGTCTGGATTGTGCAATGAAGGCTGAGGTGGGACCTGTCTATGTTTTTTTGTTTCTGATGTTCTCATCACTCTCCAAATATTATACAGTGTAGTGATGAATGTGGTAGACACTAATGGATTGATATGTTGCTATAGGCACTTACTTACAATACTTAGTTAGGCTACAGTATCTTGGTTACTTCATCTGTTTGTTGTGTATGTTTGTGTATGGGCTAGATTTAGCCTGACATAGCCCGACCATAATACTGCTGTTCATCCGTATTCATGGTCTGGAGGTTCTTTAACCTGGCGCGATTATACTGCGGGGGGAGGGCATTCACTTTTGGTTTGAAACAATTGGACAGCTCGTCTAATCAGCGTCGCTTATTGGCCGGTAGACTCTCTACCGATATAAACACGCCCAAGAGGACCGTTCCCAGACCATGGATACGTATGAACATTCGTATTATGGGTGGGCTATGTCAGGCTAGGCTAGATTTGCATTGGCTGTAATATGTATTAGGATAGGTTAGGTCACATGGTAGGGAAAGCACTGACTATCAGGCGGGGCTTCAGTGGGGCTGCTACCTGTGGCTAATTGGTTAAATGAACACCTGCCTAACAATCAGGGCACACAATGATTCGAGGCCTGCTGCTGGAGAGCCGGGCGTTTTGGGTCTCTCTTGAGATTACAAGCCCCTTTCGTGTCCGTGGGGTTTTAGAGACCGTCACCATTAGTTTGTGTTTCACTGTATGATTTTGGATTTACCACCACCACAACAAAACTGAACTACCAAAACAACCAATGCTTGCGCTATCCGCGTGGGGCTATACCGGGCAGTGGAAGCCACAGGTAAGTGACTTTTCACTGGAGCTCCGCCAAGCTGACACACACACACTGCATCCACACGTTAGGTCTTACTTCCACATCTTTACATCACGTAGGGCCAGTGTATACAACCAACGGTTATGAAATACTTAAGTTACGTTGAGGCTGAGCCGTAGCTGTTTAGCATACCCCTAGACAACGTGAGTTAGAATAAGTTGCTGGGCGTCATGCCTTTTCGTAACATATGGAAATAAGATGGCTAATATCTGACAACAACTGAGACACTTGGGTACAACGGCTACAACAAATCAGCGCAACTAACAAGCTGACGAGCTTCAAACAATGCTAAACCCACCCAATGACTCCCTGTCCAGATAGAACATTATGATTGGCTAAACACAGTGGCTGAATACAACCTAGAGTGTTGTGATTGGATAGACACCACAGATGTCTGAGTAGAAACTATGGCTGATAACTAGACATACATGCTGAGCAAATTCAATTTGAAACTGTTAGACTACATCTAGAGTTCTAGTCCAAGGATTTGACATGTAAATAAAGTAAAATCAGAGTCAGAAGATCAGAGATGAGAATTTAATCAGCATAATATTTCTTTATCTGCAGGTAGTGCATACTCAGATACTGTGTGTGGTGACTGTGGTAATAACACATACTCAGACGGATCCCTCTCATCCTGTAAACCACACACAAGGTAAGCACACTTTGGAGTTGGATTGGAATGCTCTCCATGTATGAACAATAAACAGACTTGCCTTGCATGGTTTGTATCCTGCTTGTCTTGCTGTTATATTGACAATCAATTCCTCATTGACTTAGTCATCATCTTCTTAGACCCTCTTTTTTCTGAAGTGGGATGGAGTGCATACAGGAAATATCCAGTAACTGAACCATTCATTCAACTAAATATTCTTGCTCAGGTGCCAACCAGGCTATGAGAAGGTGAAGGATGGAACACCATCATCTGACACTGAATGCAGAAAGATCTGGAATGGTGTGATAATTGGTGTCAGTGTCACAGTGATCATCCTGTTGCTTATTGCAGCAGTCGTAGTCATACGCAAGAAAACTCCACCTGCAGGTGAGATTTTTCATTGCACTTTCATTTGCGTGGTGCTGTACATTACAAAAGAAGCAGCCTGTTATATCGTGCATATATTGTATGTATTGTACTTCAAGGGTGTTTGTTTTGTATATGAGTATGCCTAGGCCTAATGCTTTGTTTGTGTATTTTCTATGTTTCAGAGAAAAAGAAAAGACAGGTAATGTAGTAAAGTATTACTGATAATTAATATATGCAATTATTGATTATTAAGCACATTTCATTGTATCATGTACAGTGTAACAACTTGCTCAGCATTTATCGACATTTATGAGATTTCCGTGTCTGGACATATTTTTGTCTAGGAAAATGCCAGAAATAAAACCAGGTAAAGTATCAAGATTTTGTCTCTCTCTCTCTCTCTCTCTCTCATATATGGTAATGCGGTACCTTATGTCATACAGTACAGTGCTAATTTTGTCTATTTTTAAAATCTGATTGATTTGTGTTGAAGAGGAGGAGAAGATCCCCATCAGGTGCCTCTGCAGGAGATAACACATGATCCTACATGAAGAATCTATAGACTCCAGCAAGCAATGTTCTTCACAGGATGGATTACAATGTTAAATCAGCCCATCGATGAAATTAATGATTATAGCCTAAATACACGCTTAAGGCTAAAGGCTTAATGAGCAAAATAGAGTTTCATTTTAAGAAAAAAAAGGGAGAGAGAAGTCATGCCTAAAGATGAAAGTCATAAACATGGGAAAACTTCATGTTCATTTGTGTAGGTCTGAGTTCCTGTCCATATCCTCCAGTGCAGACAGTGGGTCTGGAGATTCTTACATCTAGTCTGGCCCAACCCCGACTAGCTCTGTTTCCCTCGGTAGCTCTATGGTTTAGCCAATCAGCACACAGTTTAGAGCAATGTCTCAGAACTTGCAGCAGCTTTGTAGTCCTACAGCATAGAAACGTGTTTGTTATTACAAAATTGGTACATGACATTAACATCCATGATCTTGAGGACTTATTGCCACAATGTCAAAATAGATCAGAACTTGCCAGAGATCTGTTATTACTGAACGTGGAAGTTGGAGGCGTGAGTGCCAGGTGAGAGAATACGTCATATCCAAACAGAAACCTATTTCAATTGCATTGGGCCAGACTGTATGACAGAGTCAACAGCCCACAACTCCATGGTCAATGTTACTAACAACACATAGCCTGTTTCCTATTTAGACAACATGCGTCTCAGGTAGAAGACAGAAATAACAGCTTGCTACAGTTCTGGATCACAGTGTGCCTTCGCATGATAGAGGTCAATAGGCTATTTTGAATCTGTCAAAGCTGCAGTCTGCATCAACTGACCAGAAACACCTCATTAACTCGTGCCCATTTATGGACTGTTCTTTAGCCTAATGCATTGAAAACAGCATCTGTGCCTGATCTTTCTGGAATAAATGTTATAACAAGGAAAATAAAATGCACTTTTTTCATTCTATCTAAATATCTCAAGGTTTTTATTTATAAATATGCATATAAGTTGGTCAACTTTTGTACCACCTCTTCAGCCTGGGTAAGAATTGTTCACTTGTTGCTGACATGCATATATTACCGGTGATTGCCATAATGAAGACTGTTACGACCTGGCTCAGGGCCGCAACATAAAGGGGGAGGCGGACAACAAATGTAAAGGTTAACCAAATAAATATTTATTAAAAGTAATCAAAATTCAATAAATAGCAAGAATCAAAGCAAATGTCTAGGGGTAAATAAGAAAAGATGTATGCTCGTGTGTGTGTGTGTGTGTGTGTAAGCATGTATGCCAGAGTCAGTATGATGTCCAAAAGAATAGAGAAAGTGCAAGTGGGAGAGTTCACCGAAGTGCCTGCAACAAAGGTGTGCCAAACAGAAATGTGCCAGCTCCCAAAAGCCAAAGAGTCAAGAGACAGGGAGAGGGAAGACAACCCCTTAAATGAAGCATAATCAGGTGTGCCCAATTAGCCAATTAGGCCAGACAGGAAAGCATGGCCTAGGCATTTTCCCATGCCAGGCCTGAAGAGGGCACAGGGGGTCGTAACATAGACCTACAGACAGTAGCAGGAGTACACAGTTATTCATAATGTGAAAGTTTCGATCTTCACATCTGTAACAAACACACCACAAGTGCACCAGATCAAAGCACACAAGTGGCACCACACAGTCACCCAAAGGCAACAGAAGAATAGAAGCCCCAAAGCATAGAGAGATGCGGGAGAGATGGTTACAAGAGATGGCAATAAGTAATTACGCTAAATAGTATGTTGGACTAGCAAATGTTTTGACTGACTAGTGACTAGTTTTCTGACTAATAGGATGTCAGACCTCTCTTACGGAAAATATCATTGAAAAAAATATAATCTTATTGGAACCTCTTGGAACCTGCTTATATTTCAGTAGGCTATGTGGAACACAGCAGCATGGTCAGATTTCCCAATAAAGTTGTGAATTAAACAATTGAGCAGGGGTGGTCCAGTTTGTTAGTGATCTCTTTAGGCATAAGACATGATGTGGCACCCAAGTTTGGCTTTGTTTAGAATCAGATTTTCAGTGAGGTGTATCGGCATGCAGCCCCACAGTAAGTGCACTGCTAGTGTGAGTCATACAGCCCAGTGTGCCCGCCCTGTTCTAACCTGCTAGTGTGACTCAACTACGCTATGATCACTGTCACTGTGTTCTCACAGCAAGTGACATTCTGTATCTGCTTGGACATAAACTCCAGATGTGAAAATGTGAATGGGAGTTTTTTTGTCTCTGTTTCTCTTTAGGCTACTCAGTTTGATATCATCTCTGCATGATCCTAACAAGTATGAAAGTGAGTTAAACAGACAAGTACAGTAAGAACAAAGCCTGCAACCCCTCCTCCTTCCTGTTAGCACCACCCCTTTTTACTACTACAACCTCATTGGTATTCACATTCCTCCATTTTGCCACATGGACGTGTGGGAGAGCAAGTAGCCTACACTGGAACATGTATGTATTTTTCTTTCTTTTCGAAATATTTATTTTGAGTAGGCCTACTGATCTCTTTACTCAAGCAGCATTCCTAAGAATGTGATGTGTTGATTGCATGTTTCAGTGACAACACGGTTGCAGAGTGAATTTCACCCAGACTATGCCAATTATTTGATATGAGTTTAGCCTAAATATGCCTAGATATAGAGGTTTCACATTGGTTATCATATTTGGACTTAAATAGTCATGCCTTGATGCTACACATACTGTAAGAAAGACTAGTAAAGAGAAACACAGACAGAGTACAATAAAGATTCTAAAAACCCTTTGGTACACATCCAGCCACTTGACAAAACACATGTTAGGACAGATGACAAGTTAAGAGTACACAATTACTAAAAAAATAGTTTAAACTTTAAAATCTAGGCACCATGGTTGCAAAGTAAATGAAAACTAGCAAACTTCAAATTCGGGTTTGGAGATAAATGAAACTTACATGAATGTAGACATTATATGTAATTAATGTATGTATATGTAATTTCCCTTTTGCATGGGCTTTTACAGGAATAGTTATTTCCTCTTAACTTTTGACTGAAAGTTTGATGTATGTGCTGATTCTCAGATAGTAGACTGAGAGGCGACAGAGAGATGACTACCACTATTCTCCGGAGGTGAGGATGTGGCAGTGCATGCAAAGTGAAATGTGGGTTGATATCCTTGCTGATTACACATCCTGGAGTCATCAAGATTGTGTGAGTGTTAACAGATGCCAACTAGTCTGGGCTAGCTGGCGGCAGTACTGTGCATGTAAATCCTCACAGCCCAATGATTCAAGAAATGTTCCTAACCGCTGAGTTGGAAGCCTGGGCTTTTAGCTCAGTGCTTAGAACGTTCAACTCCCATTGGGTTAGTTGTAGTTGACAGAGTGGCAAGTTTGAGATCCGAGTTACATGAGCTGCTGGTGAGCCTCACCTACAGCACATCACACTAATCAGCATTTGATACAGAATCTTCAATATACTCATTAAAGGGATACGCCACCTTGGGTTACACACACTCTTACCTGGAGTTACATATGTGGGTAAATTCATTGTAGTCTCATTGAATGCTTTTTATTTTTTTTCTAGTGTTGGCAAAATTAACAAGTGATTAATACAAAACAAATTAACTCAGATTATAAAAAATAACTCTCAACATATGATGCTCAATTTCAGTTAGAAAATGGATAGGCTTTTTAGTCAAACTAGACAGAAACTAGACGATGTGGTTACAGATGGTGTTCTGGATCACTGATCGCCACCAAAGTCGAATCAGTTCTCACTCGTCTTAATACACATGTTGCCCGAAAATTCCATCCAAATCCGTGCAGTACTTTTCGAGTTATGTTGTACACAGACAGACAGACAGACACACACAGACAGACAGACACACTGCACCGAAAAACATAACCTCCTTGGCGACAACAGAGCGTTGATGTTTTGTGAATCAGGGTAGGGGATAAGTGTGTGTTGCCCCATGAAAGAAGAACAATTGGCTTCAGGGTCTTACTAGGGCAACATAAGGGTGTAACATACCCTTGCATTGAAATTCTTAACGGGGGAAATGAGTTGTGATTAAATCATGATTTATCATGGTTAATCAATCATGGAAAAATCAGATATTTTTTTTTAATCATATTTTTTTCTAGTCCGACAACTACAATATTAGCTTCTTTTAGTTTTAGCTTAAGGCGCTGAAAGTCATATGTGACTGATGTGTAAGATGGTAAATAACCTAATTTCATTAAAAGTATCCCTTTAACTCATATCATTGAGTAATAGGCTACAAATGTCAATGCGTAGAGTAACTGCTTAAAGTGTTAGCACATTTAGTTTATTTCTTGACAATAGATTCCTATTGATTCTTATAAATTCTTCCTCTTTTCCCACATATTCTATTCATTCAGGCAGGACAATGAAAGCTTTGTATGGAGAGAATGTGGAGATCACTATTCATTTTGGTAGCAGCAGTGATTCTTCCTGTCATGAGTCTAGCATGTGGCCCAGCGGAGTATGAAACCAGTCTGAAAGAATGCTGTCCTATGTGTTCCCCTGGTGAGTATTGAAGGAACAGTCCAGGATTTTATCAAAAAATAGTCCTATTGTTCTAGTGAGAACCCTCCGGCTGCTGATTTGCAGCCTCCATGTGGGTGCGGATCAATGTTGAGCATACAGTAAATGCAAATTAACTTTGCTTAACCAAAATTTTTTGCAAAGAAATGAATAAGGGTAGTGCGTTGCGGAGTTCGCATCGCGTGGATCACCTGTGATCGACAGGCAGCTCCCTCAGAACTTGATTGGTGGAAGGCAACAGGGAGCATGGATTTTTGCTACCACAGGGTTTAGATGAAGCTAGAGAATGCAGCTTTAAGGGATGATTTTATCTTTATGAATTGAACCATCTCCAGCAAGTCATTGTTAGCCGATATCCCTCATATGAAGAGAAGCGCAGGGGCTGGTTATGACAGGATAATCAGTTGGTTGCACATTTCAAAATATTTTAAGCAACAATTTACACTATATGATGGCTTTCTTTCTTTCTTTCTTTCTTTCTTTCTTTCTTTCTTTCTTCCTTCTTCTTCTTCTTCTTCTTACCCACAGCACTTTGTTAACCTCTAACAGGCTTTTTATTATTAGAAAGGAATATTCTTTATTGTCCTGATGGGGAGATTTTACACAGATGCAAGCAAAATGGACACAATTGTAAGCAAATATATTTAAACAGCATCAAGCAAGGACATTACAAAATATGGACAGAAAACTAAAAATAGTCCAAGAAGTTGAGAGTACAGTATGCAAGACCGGTCTTTATTTTTGGTTTGTGCTCACATTTTTAGCCACAGAGTTCCCCTACACAGGCGTCCGTTTCCCAGAAGCATTGCTGACAAGTTAACAACTTTTTTGGTAACACTGCAAACTGCCCATTACCAACCAAGCTGACATACTGTTTATGCACATTTGGAAAACATACCTAACCACTGGCCATTAAGCGCCATCGTTCTCCAATGGTGTGTTTCAATACCCGTACTTCAATGAGTACACTTCAACAAAGTACGCAAAGTACACTTACTAAGTGTACATATTTCAACGGGTCAGTGCTGTTCCAAACTGAATATTTCATGGTGCACTTACCGGAAATTACAGGTGGATATTTGTTGTGTTAGCTGCGAGGTATCTGCCAGTTAGCAGCTAGCAGATAGCAAGCTGAAACCTGCTAAACTGTGAGACGATAACAACTGTAACTACAAGCACGGTGTTGTACATGCTCAGTATTGTACATTTTTAAAGTATTTATTTGGGTTTATGCATATATTGAACAATAAAAGTTATGTTTGTAAGGTTTGTACACCGCCGACCGGTACTTTCGGTAGCCATCTTTAAATTATTTTTCGAGCAGACTTGGCTCTGCCTCTTCCGCAACGTAGCTAAGATGGCGGCCGTTTAGTGTGAAAAGTACACTTCTCACTCTCACTCGCCGTGATCTGAGTGTGAACGCACTTCGTTCTCAAACTAAACACAGTAAGTACGGGTATTGAAACACATCATAGGTTTGTGCCCACATTTTTACCAATAAAGCACCCCCTACAAATCCACAAGACTGTGCCATCTGTCCACCACCCCGAATATTGCATATTCCCTATTTCCGCCCAGAGGAGCTTGAGCAAGGTGAAATACTCATCAATCGATCCAAAAAGAATCATCACAATGACTCTTAACCTGATAAACTAAGGTACATTAAGCTAAAGTAGTTGCACAGCTCCTCTTTGAAGTGCTAATGTGCTGTGGAATGAATGTTGCAGCTTCGATTGAACAGTTTGTTTGAAACTATAACAAAGGACTGTATATATGCCTGTACACTGTGCAATGTTTTGTCCTCTTCTACCCCATCTAGGGTATTATGTACGTAAACACTGCACTGAGCTCACCTCCACAACATGCGCTCCCTGCCCCCATCTACATACACAGAGGCACCCAGTGGACTTACTTCATGTTTGTTCTGCACAGTTTGTGACTCCGGTAAGGCCAATACTGGCTTTGGTTTCCATATTTATGTCTATACCTATCTGTTTCAAAAATGATTATTTGGCTATAGCTTTACAATTCAGTTTACACAAATAATATTACAGTGCATATTATTGCAAGACACTAATCTATGGATTGTCATTAAGTGCACTACTCTCGCTGTGCAACTTGTAACCAGCCCTAAACATGCCTTGGTTCAAACTAGAAACTCACAGTTCCGCAGAATGGGTGTTGAGCACAGGCCCAAGTAGGTGTGGGGATAGAGAATGTGTCGTCAATTAGAACTGAGAATGGAATGTTTCAGTTCACTGGAATACTGAAGTGGAAGTGGAACACTTCAGTAAATTCCTCCTATTAATGCAGGCATGTTTTTAGTCCATAGCCAGTGGGACTCTGAGTATAAAATTAAAATGGACACAGTTCCACGCTTACGCTCATTCTGCTAAGCTGCTTACCTGAATTCTCTTTAGGAACCAGTGACAGACTATGTCTACAGCCAGTATCTCTAAAATACAGTGGTAATGTTTTAGAGTAAATGCATCACCAATGATGGCTTGATGCTGAAACATAAACATGATCAATGTCAATGAATGTCACAAAACATAAGAAATACCAAAGAGATAGAGGTTCCTTCTCCATATACAAGAGTAAAAGTAGCATACTTTGTTAAAGGAAAGTACCGGAGTGAATTCAAGCGTAGCCCTGTTGAAAGAGCTTGCTAAATGCACTAGTTAACGAGTGGAACAAAATAATTTGGTACAGCACAGACTGAACGCGAATGCAGAAGCGAACAGGCACTTTACACTGAATCAATGGGACCTGACTGTTGGAAACCGAAAGTAAGATCTGAGGTTACATTGACTCAATTTAAGTGTTTCGCGTTCGTGTTAGGTCTGTGCTGTTCGAAATTCTTTCATTTCATGCGAAATATATTGCTGTTAGAAGGCTCATGCAGCAGGACTATGCTTAAACTTACTCCGGTATATTCCTTACAACTGTACGACCATATTGCAATACATTGCCTTATTCATTTCAAGATGAAACTATGTGGGTATACAGTGTATAGGGCTTCTTCCACCTTCCATTTCCTTTTATTTGCTGACTTCTACATTACACATTTAGGTTAAGGGAACAAAGAAATGTCTACATAATCAGGCGGAGCTATATTGTGGTATCCCTGTATTCTAACCTCAGTCTTCACCTCACAGCTGAAGGACTTAAAGTAAAGAGGCAGTGTACCTCCACCGCAGACACCCTCTGTGAACACCTGGAAGGTTACTACTGCACTGACCCTAACAAAGATGGCTGCCATGGAGCTGTGGAACACACAAAGTGCAAACCAGGACAATACATCAACCAGACAGGTTTATATATCCAACACTAAACCCACCCCCCCAAAAAACACAACTTAGGTTATAATACGAAACAAAGACATGTGTATAGTATAAATACTGAAAGAAAAA
Organism: Sardinella longiceps; assembly: GCA_027497455.2. Lineage (NCBI taxonomy): Eukaryota > Metazoa > Chordata > Actinopteri > Clupeiformes > Clupeidae > Sardinella > Sardinella longiceps. The sequence continues at coordinate 39,798 of JAODXP020006785.1, read as the reverse complement.
AAATTTTGTTGTTAAATTGCAATTGTTTTCTGTCTATGTGCTTGCAGGTACAGCCTCTTCAGATACTGTATGTAAGAGTTGTAGTAATAACACTTATTCTAACGGATCATTCTCATTCTGTATACCACACACACAGTAAGTTTTATTCATTTCTGGACCTAAACACTGACTTTCTCATTTCCTGCAAAAAAAAGACTTAATTTTGTCTTGTATCTTTTAGGTGTCAAAGAGGATATAAAATGACAAAGGAAGGGACGTTGTCAGCTGATACAGAGTGTCAAAATATCTTGATAATTCCTGTTATTCTATCAGTGATCATACTGATAGTTGTCATGGCAGTATTGTACATCTTGTGGAGGAAGAAATGGCATAGGCCAGGTTTTCTGATGGTATGAATTTGAGATGTCCATAAATTATGATTAAGGGAGAGCATTCAGTTTTTGCAACCTGTTGGTTTCTGAAGGAATAATGTTCTCTTTTGCTTTAGATCATGAGATTGTGAGAAATGGAGTCAGCTTAAGGTAAGAAGCATAAATCTAACTTCTTAGAGCATAGAAATCTTATCTTTTTAGATAAATGTTGATTTTCAGTTAGTAGTTACCAGAACCAAAGTCACATGATGTTTACAAAATGGCATTCCATTGTATACAGTACAAACCGCAAACGGTAAGGAATGTTTGCTAGAATATTTGTGTGATCAAAGTGCGTCATCATTTCAGTAAATTAAAAATGACATCTATTTTCACATCATGTTCTGTCAGCCTTTCAGCCAAATACACATTTTCCTTGCTGTCTTAGGACTTACAATCAGAAGCTGGTTGCAGCATAGTACACCTTATAAAGATGATGCAGACATCCCTACCTGTGGAAACTCATTTCTGTGTGGCACTGCTAACTGCATCTCAATCGCTGCAATTTGTGGGAGTGGCAATTACTTGCGTGTATGGGCCTGGAGACTCCTGGAGGAGCCCTTACATGCCTTATGATCAATCTTTTGCCCTTACCTCTTTGGATGAAATGAATGCAGTAATGTTCTTCTACCAGGAAAAGAAGAAAAAAAGAAGAAAGCATTCATTCATTCATTCATTCAACCTTTATTTCATACTTGGAAATACAATTGAGGGGAAACTTTTTCAATGCAGCCGAGATGCAAAAGGCAGAAGAGACTACGCAATACATTATAATTTAATAAAATAACAATACAGTACAAATAGTGAGCAAATAAATAAACAATTAAAATAAAAATATGGCAAGTGGGTAAAGCAACAATTTAAAAGGATCAAGAAAAACAGACCGGGACGGAGAGATTTGTAACTAAAACTTTAAACTGGCCATAAGGAATCAGTGTGCTCAGTTTAAAGGTCTGTTGAGCTGCGTTCCATGTTCTGGGAGCATCAAAAGAAAAGGCTGACTTACCCAGTTCAGAATGAACAGTGGGTACTTGGAGTTGGAGGTAATTAGAGGAACGGGTATGGTGGATATTTGTTTACCAGAATAACAGTGAGGAAATGTATGAATGTGTAGCCGGTGGCGGTCCGCACCGCACACGGGTCTCAAACCCGCCACCTCACAAGCTACAAACTCCTGGTGTGGGAGCCAGGCGCTCTAACCACTGAGCCAAAAGACCAAGTTTGTAACTGAACCGTTAGAAGCGCCCAAGGAATTGGGTAATGAGGATTTACACGTACTGCCACCATGCTAGCTGAGCTAGCTGGCATCCGTTACAAATGCAACAAAGGCTTATTACCTCCGCCAAGGAATTTTTCACTAGAATGTGTTTGTTCCTTTTGTCCGTCTCTTTGTTAGCAACTTTACGGTCTTTTTCCCAAGGAAGAACCCATTACATTTTGGTGCTGGAATTTTTAAAGTATTTCTCACTACTGGCAGTTATTAGGTCCATCTAATGTCAGAATTGTAGGTGGCCATAATGCTAAGGCGGAGCTCTGCACTGAGTGAATTTCTAGTTACCTCTGCTAAGGAGGTTATGTTTTCGCCAGCGCCTGTCTGTGTGTGTATATGTGTACAACGTACTGTAACTCAAAAACTGCATGGATTTGGATGACATTTTCCGGCCACGTCTTGTGATGATGATCAGTGATCCTGAACGCCATCTTGAATTTATATTGTGTCTGTGACTACTTTGCCTTGGCAGAGGAGTGCTTTTCTAGTTGTTATTTTTATTATTAGGCTATTATTTATTTTTTAACTTTCATTTGATTAGGCTATTAACTGTTTTAGATGTTTTACATTTGTTTTAAATTTATATATAGTTTTTTTGTTTGTTTGTTTTTACCTTGCTTTGAAATTGGTATTCTGTCTTATCTCTTATCATTTTCTAAATTTAAATTTTTTTCCTTTCCTTTTCACTGTTACTTATCTGTAAAGCACATTGAAATGCTTGCTGTAAGAAATTCTAAGAATAAATCTTCCTTTCCTTGCCTGTAACGTGTACGTGTAACTTTGGATATTCATGATAGTCATCACTGGTGCAGGATAGATTTATTTTATAGGAAAAAAGATGTGTGTGTGTGTGTCTGTCTGTCTGTGTGTGTGTGTCTCTCTCTCTCTCTCTCTCTCTCTCTCTCTCTCTCTCTCTCTCTCTCTCTCTCTCTCTGTGTGTGTGTGTGTGTGTGTACACGTGTTTGTGAGTGAGAGAGAGGGACATGTGAGAGGGACACATCCCCCAAGTAAATGGCAGAGATACTTCTAACCCTACATTCACAGGTTAAAATAGCAAAACAAGGTCTTTGGTATTTTTTGCCCTCACAGGTGGAATTTAGGGTTAGGATGAGGTTTGAGGGGGTTATGTTTAGGAATAGGGCTGAGGTAGTGCCTTTTAGGCTATGCCGTTGGGGGCAAAAAACACCATTAAGCGCAAAAAAAAAAGAAAAACAAGTAACAAGTTCAATGAGGTCAAATCCAGACTTAACACTATGGAATGCTAGGTTTGAGCTTTCCCTACGGATGTCATGAGAGTTGGCCGGTGGCACAAACTTGTATATTCTCTATTTCAGCATGGAGGTGCTAGACAGATTTGAAACAAACACCAGCCTACAAGTAAAGTGTTATACAATCACTACAATCAATCTTAGCATGCTAAATTATGTTAGTTTACCTCAATATTTACATAGTTTTCCTTTAAGCATTATTGGGGGTGCTGTTTACTAATTAGGGGGCTCAGTCTAAATAATCTAGACATGTGAAATCTTGGCACACTAAGAATACATAACTCACCTGAAGTGCGAAGTGAACTGACAATGCGCCACCTTTCTCAACTGCCCCTTTTTGTGCCTCCCTATCCTTTGTAGAAGCGTCCCTCCTTAAAACTGGGAGTGGTTATAGGGATCCAGTTACAGTACCCCATTTGCTCACAGTGCCATTGCTACCATCTCCCTGCAATGCACATGTGCCTGCATGCAGTATTTCAATGTGTAACTCACAAGGTTTAGAATATCACATACAACTCTTAAGACAATTTTTTTTTTGGATTGATGGACGCTTCTGGCATTTGGTCATAGTCCTGTCTTTGGAACTTTCACAATTTGATCACTGTGTATTTCTCATATCCCCCTATGGAGGTTTCACAATGACTAGCATAATTTGGACTAAAACGTGAGTATCTTTGAACTCTTTGTAATTCCATAATATTCAATCAATTATTCTATACTGGTAATATACACAATAAAATCAACACATCTTTAACACTACATGACCTAGATACCTATTTAGTGTAGAATATGTTTTTACTGTGAATGCTAACTTCTGTCATCAGGAAGTAATTTAGCTTATTGTGTATCAGTTCCATTATGCATCAGTAGGTAAACATACCATTTATCATCATAACAGTGGCCTGAATGGAAACACAACTCCTATGAAGATAAAGATAATACTAGAATAAAGCCAATTGAGAATAGAAGCTGCACCAGCTAAACCATAAATAATTTATTATGCCATTCATATTATGCTTACCACTGTTTGTGCTTTTAGATACCAACATGTTGTTTAGAAATCCTCTTTAAATCTTACTGAGGTGTAGAATAGTTTATTTTCACTCTACCCTCTTTCTGGTAGAAACTGCATTAAATTTGTTGATTTGCTTTAGCCAGAGATGGACAAATACTCAAGCACTGAACTTGAGGAGCTATTTTATGTATCTGTAGTTTTTTATTTGATTTTTACCTCTTTTCATTTTAACAAAAATGTCGGTACTTCTGTCATGGCTTGACCTTTAGACTTTAACATAAACAATGCAAAGGCAAAAAACTCAAATCAAAAGGGGGCTTATTAAGTCATTCATCTGTGGAAAGAACAGAACAGAAAAAGCAACAGCCAATCATTTTAAGCAACCAGGATGGTGATTGGATGGTGATGTCTATCAAATCCAACTGCCGCTTGAAGCTTGACACGCGTTGGTGTTTTTTGCCCCCAACGGTGCCTTCCAGGCAGCGCTGCCTTGAAGGCACTCTCCGCCCCCAATAGCTTCAACCAATCACGGCACAGCTGTGAATCCTGGTTCAAAACGTAAAAGTCCTGCCAAAATTTTGCTCCAACCATGCAGTATCACCTGATCCTAATTAACTGTTCTTTTCAAGTCAGCCTCAAATTCAGAGATGTTGGTCTGTTGCCACTGGGGATTATGGATAATTATCTTTTTTAATGTTTTAAAATGTATAATTTAAGGCTTCTTATGAAGATTGCAATTTTATTCAATTGATGAAAAAAAAAAAAAAGACAGCAGTTGATTTTTCGTAGAATGTTAAGGATAACCGAGAAGATCATTCTCAAAAATGTAAAGGATATCTTGCACCTGACTTAACCAAGGTGCTCATATGACCTAGTAAACTTGAATGTTCAATTGTCACTTAATAGTTCAAAAGTATCAGCTCTCTCTTCCTGTGACTATATCCTCACTCCTTGAGAGATCTGGTGCAACTAAAATCTTGATCATGTGGTGGTTGCATGTAAAAGTAATAGTACTTTGTCATTTGTGGAAATCAATCAAATCAATAATAAATCAATCTTTCTGATTTTGCAATAATGCTTTGCCATAGCTCCATATTGTTGCACAATATGATGTGAAAGCGCTAATGTGAATTGATACTTTCAATTGTTGCAAAATAGTCTAAGCGAATTAGCCCAAAAAAGGGTCAAAGGTGGAAGTAAATATAGCCAAAGCATATTTTGTATCATTTGAAGCAGAATTTTCTGTAGATTAAGAATTTGGGGTGCCTGCAGCACCAATTTGTACCGGGAAAAAAATTATAGGGCTTTGAATAGGCCATGGTATAATGATTATTATATAGGTCTGAATAGGGCTATTTTTTTCCTTTGGTCCTATCAAAATAAAACTTAATATAATGAAAGTACCCATGTAAAGTAGCATTTTTTGTATTACAAGTTTTCCTGAAAAATAATTTGAATATGCTAATGAGCTATACGCTAGTCAAATTAGCCCCAAATGCACCCTTATACATGGATAGTGAAGAGATTAAGAGGGTGGGACCTGTCTCAATTCACTTTAAATGACACACTGTGCATGTAAGCTTTCAGAAAAGGTATAGCATAAGGGGTAGAATAGCTTTCTCTCAACGCCTCAGCTCCAAATACATTGGCTATACACCAAAATCACCAATACCCGCTGACCTATAAATGGGTATCAAGGGGAGGAAGGAGGTGGAACCTGTCTAAATTTATGTTTACTGAGATCCTAAAGCTCCCTGCTTTCAAGAAAAGTATTACTTGTCAAGGTTTATTACTTTCTAATATATTCCATAGGCACTTTTGTCCAAGAAATGCCCAATTTTTTTAATATTCCACCAAAATAGGCATAAGCTTTAAAATAATTAAGGGGGTAGGATGTGGAAAAGATTTTGCAGGTGGAATCCTGGGCATATAAGCTTTCAGAAAATATATAGTTTATGTGGTCTAATATGTTTCCCCTACATGCCACTGGCCTAAATGTCACCAAAAATGGCCAATTTTTCAAATGCCAAATTTCTTAATTTTTGGGATTTATTGTAATGAGTAGGGTGGAGCATACCTCAATGGCAAACATATCATGCTATGTAATATCCTGAAGGTGTTTGCTTTCAGAAAATGTATAGGATGTATGGTGAAATTAGTCCTCCCTTCATGCTTCAGGCCAAAATGTAGTAGTAGTACAAAATCCACCCGAATCCCATTCATTTGGACTAATGGTCCACTCAAAGCTCAATAACTTTTTTCTGGAAAATCTTGGCTCTGCAGGCACCTGATATCCTAAATCTACATAAAATTGCGGTTCAATTGATACCAAATATGCTTTGGCTATATTTACTTCCACCTTCAACCCTAATTCGCTCAGACTAAAAGTCAAAGTTTTAGATTACTTTCACAATGAAACCAGCTATCTTGCTGGTTTCTTGACACTGGCTAATATATTAATTGTAAGCCCAATTCAAGGGGTCTTAATTGTAACTGTTTACCCCAAAATTGTTCAGACATTCTGGGTCATCATAAAGTCACATAATGCAAATGACATGACAGCTGTCAAAAAACACCAACAAGCATACTTTTCATTTCTATTTGAGTAAGAAATAAATGTTGCTTGTTTGTTTGTTTTGTTTTGTTTTTATCAATCTTACCAGTCTTATTTTGCCTATTTAGTGTTTGAAGTGTGTACTTTAAAGTGTGCCATCTCTGCCTTTATTCTTCCCTGTTCACCTGGCATCATGAATTATGCAAATTGACCCTCTGAATATGCCCTGTGTTTGCTCTAGTGCAACTACACTAAAAAGAAAATACATCTTTTAAGTCAATTATACTCATTGAACTAATCTCACACAAGGATTAAAAAACAATTATGTTTATGGTTTAGACTATAAAGTAACTCTTCAAAATTTGTGTTGGCGTCAACAACCGAAGCAGGCACGTACACATCACTTTGGTTTTGTTCGTATAATAAAAAGGTCAATTTTGTTTTTCCATGACTCTTCTACTCAGGCAGGAGAATGTAGGTCTGATGGACAGATGGGCTACACAAGAGACTCTATGCTGCTGAGGGGGAGACTGGCTTTGGAGACGATGTGGACACTGCTGTCAGTTTGGATCACAGCTGTGATGAAGATGAGTGATGGATGTGGTCCTGCAGAGTATGATGCAGGGCAGAGGGAATGCTGTCCCATGTGTGCCCCTGGTGAGTAGGCGATCATCTAGCAGGGGTGGGCAATTATTTTGGCTGGAGGGCCACATTGGGTTTTAGATAGGCCTACTGACTGACAGGCCGGGTGTTAACAGTCAATCAATGACGAGAGTTGATGTGATAAATTGACAAATCTCAAAATAGTAGCCCCACTGTCTTGAGAGGACATGTTAACATGCAGAGTTAACAGGGGATTTGTATTTCATGAATACAACAAATTTGGCAAATTGGTAGTCAAGCCATAGGGAGTTGTCTGAAGTTCTGGTCTGGCAGTGAATTAGTAGCCAGATATCTATATATAAATGCAAGGAACGCCTGTCTGTGTTTGTACGCATTCCACACACATAACTGTCAAACCATTTGTCTCCAACTGGCCTCCAATTTGGTATGCATCACCACTGAGTCAAATAGATTACTGAAGATATGAAGCATAGTAGCCTTCAGCTGCTGTACCCGATGATGCCACTCCTGCTCTCACATACCCCAGTGTATTAAAGGGGTGGCTCAGAAGTTTGGACTTGTATCATTTATATCTCGCTATCATTTCTAACCAGTGTGCTATTATCAGTGTAGACTCAAATATGTTTCATCCAGTCCTTCTAAATGTATTAAATGTTTTTGCTGAGTTTGTAAAAACATAGGGGTATGCAAACATCCCCACAAGTTAACACCAAAGTTGGTACAAATTCTGTTAAAACGTCCATTTACAGTAGCTGTTGCCTGTGATGACATCACCTTGACAACATTCACTAACTGATTCAATATGGCTGCACACATGGAGCTAGGCCACAGGTTCCTTGACACTGTTATTGCACTCGTCTCTATAAATAAGGGTATATGATAAAGAACAACTTTAAAGTACTACATAACATACAGTGTTTATCTGTACTCTGTACTCTGTGTGTGTGTGTGTGTGTGTGTGTGTGTGTATGTGTGTGTGTGTAATACATTCACATCCACTGGCCTGTAGATGGCGGTGAATAAGTGATTAATGACAGGACAGTGTATCACAGGGGACAAACAAATACGGGTAAATGACAGTGTTCTGTTATAACAAACAAACAAAATGTACCATTCCACATTCCAGCCAATCAATGGCAAGATGGATAGAAGTCGGAAATTTACCCCCATCCTTCCCCCCAACTATCTTTGGCTGGAGCCTGGTTTGTTATATTTTGGTGGTCAGCGTGGCCCCATGTATTTGTTTGACGTTTACAGCCCGTGTTGTCTCCTGAGACTGGACTTTTTCACAGTGTATTTAGGAGGCAGAGTGCTAGCAGATCAAGGGGAGATGCCGATGATCACACTGACACCATGCAGAAACTCATATTGCACCTATAACTAATGCTAACTACAGTATTATGTACCATTAATATGAAATGTTACCTATTTCCTTTATGCCATCATTTCACAAACAATAATTTGAATAAATAATCCCCTATGCACTTAGAATTTCTTGAGTTTATGGAAACTCAGCATTAGTCTTAAAAAAAAAAAAAAAATCTCCATTAATTTATCTCTCTCTTCCCCTGTCTAGGGTATTATGTGCGTAAAAACTGTACAGAGTACACCAGCACAACTTGCGCTCCATGCCCGTCTTCGAGTTACACAGAGGCCCCCAATGGACTCACATTGTGTTTGGTCTGCACACTCTGCGACAACGGTATTATTATAATTACCCCAAGGTGAGATTTTTTTTTTTTTTTTGAAACATTTAAATTAGGTGCTTACTCATTCTTATTTGAATTGGTAACAGGTAACAGGTTTCTTCAATGCTTCAATGCTTCTTTGAGACCATTGGACAGGAGCAAACATATATATATTTTAAAATCTGTTACCTAAATATATATCAGATACATCAGGGTCCACAAATAGCCTACTGGTCAGCTCTAGTTTACTTCTCAGTGTTAAACTCAGATGAATGATTATGAATACTTTGCAACCTGTATAGTAAAGTGACATTTAAAGTAGACTTCTTAAGATATTCATGAAATATTCAGGTGTGACATGAGTGACAATCATAAATGGCAGTGCTGCTTTGAGACCACTGGACTTTTATTTTGATAGGTTATCGGCATTCTAACTTTCACATTTATGAAGGGTTGGGTATGAAGGTGGAGTCATGTCTTATGAAACAGTCATGAATGCTTTGTGAGCATTTTATGAAAGCTGCTATGGACGTCTGAACTATGTGAGTTATATCCTAAGGTCCATCTAAGTTCTCAGCTCTGCTCTTTGGTCAGCATTGCATATAGACTTTGTGAAAGAAAATTACCCTCAACACTGGAGAAGTATGGAGCTCCTTTCAATGTGACTTTGGTGCTATTAAATAATGGTATCCCAATTTGCAAATAGCAACGTGGGTACTCACACCCTCACAAACTCACTATTCATTAAACACTGGGAGCCAATTAAGTCTGTGAAGCCTCAGATCTCACATTTTAGGGAGGATGACATTAAAATTGGGCCATTGACAGGTGAACACATACATCTCTACATATCAAGCTTGTCTGGCATTGTGGTGTCTCAATGCACTCCAACCTTAAATCTGTTCCTCACAGCTGGAGGTCTAAAAGTGAAGAGATCATGTACCTCCACCTCAGACACCCTCTGTGAACCTCTGGAAGGATATTACTGTACTGACCCAATCAAAGATGGCTGCAGAGGAGCTGTGGAACACACTAAGTGTATAGCAGGGCAATACATCAAACAACAAGGTATATGAATCAATATAGTTGTCAATGCTATTTCCACTCAACTTGATATTGTACACTTGCCTCATCATCTTTCTATCCAAATCTTCTTTGTCCTGGTTACAGGCTACTTAGATCTTTACCAACTATCAGTTACAATCAGGGCTAGTCACCCTGCAACTCCGGGATAAGTGCCTTGCTCAAGGGTGGCAGTTCGGATTCGAACATACAATTTCCAGGTCTCTATCATGTTAGCCAGGTTTCATCGCTATATGGCTCCTTCTAATGGTATGTGTTGTTCTTCCAAATCCAAATTTATTTTGTGCAGGTACTGTATCTTCTGATGCCGTGTGTATTGACTGTGGTAATCACTCCTACTCAGATGGATCTTTCACCTCCTGTAGACCACACAGACAGTAAGAAACACACCTCAATACACTAAATATCCTTTATCTCCTGTAGACCACATACACCATAAGCACTTAGTACCCTTCAATACAATAAATATCTTTCATCTTCTATAGACCACACACCAGGCGCGCGGGAAGGTGTTTTGTGTAGGGGGGCTGGGGGCTGGGCCGTTAAATGTGACGTCACTTTTTTTTTTTTTTTTTTTTTGGGGGGGGGGGGGGGAAAGAAAGAAAAAGTTTGTCTGTCTCTGCTGTTGAATAACTATTGGCTGTTGTAGGGTGCGTATTCTAGTGCGACAGCGGGTAGATAGGCCTATACCCTAATGTGCCAAACATTTTTCCAGGAGATGAGTCGCAGCGCAGTTCTTCTGCTGATTGCGCACACCACTAATGGCATACATAGGCCCTACCATGCCTATCTAGAAGTGATGAGTGATTCTTGTCTGTATTGTTTGTCTATATCTGTTCAACACCCATCGTCATTTAGAGACAAAATACGAAAAGACCAATCAATCAAATACGATCATGATTTTAATCGGTTAGAAATCCGAACAAAGTAGCCTACTTTTGCAAGGGTCTTTTAAAATAGGCTATAGCCTGCCAAACAGAATCTCCACCTGTTTTTTGTCTTCTCAGTAACCTAAGTTTTCCGTGTAACATAGATAGCCTATGTAGGGTATATCTGAGAGAACCTCAAATAAAGCGCAGTGACAGGGAGAATTGTTACCGTTCAGTCGGAGACCCCTGCGCACGTCTTCTATCTCCACTGCTTCGCTCTCATTTCTCAACCCAACATACCGGTATTTCTCTCTCGTTCTCTCGCTTGCTTTCACTCATTCCAAATTAGATTAGTTGTAGTGGTAGCTCGGTTAAAGCAAAATATTTCTAACTTATTCGATCCAACCAGTGGCGCATGTTAATGTTATGTTTGTGGACGTTTGTCTTGTCTGTCTGTGCGCAAAATACCTTGAAAAGTTCTGTAGGCTACAGAACTTGTCGGACAGTGCGGATAGGCTATGAGGACAAGGAACACATGATTATATTTTGGTGGTGAACGCTCACGAATAATGAACTATCCATTCAAGACATAACAGGTTACGTTGTCTTGTCTTTGGTTAATAATCGAGATGAAGCTGTTATTAAATGGCGATATCTACTATGCAAAATGCGAAAAAACATTAGAACTAAGAGTAGGCCTATAATTTTTTGATAGCCAATTTTGAGAACAGATCTTTTCCTCTTTTTCGTGGCCACACTGGTCTTCCAAATTGCTGTCAGACCACCTGACGGAACAGTGCGCTCTCAGAGAATTGCTGTCAACGTTGAGGAGGTTAGGAGGAGGCATTCTCTTGTTAATAGCTGGGCTATATGGGTCAGCCTGTCCACTAGAGCTTTCTGAACTATTGGGCACAGTAGTTAGTCTATTAGTGGATGTTTACATATTTTTATTTTCATTTAGGAAGGGTCGGATTAAAATACGGAATTTTCTATGCTTGATAGCCTAAAACAAAGTCCGGACCACTGATCACGCTTCTCAGGAATTCTGATAGGCAGCCTACCTGTTGTGTCAGTTATCCTACTAGCCTCCTTAGTTTAGTTTTGCACTCTGCTTTATACAAGTCATGTATGAAATGTAATGATTGATTTGGAGTGAATCAATAAATATCTAGCCTAATCGCAGCCCCCTCCAGGGGGGCTGACGCTCTGACATAGGGGGCTGCAGCGTACGCAGCCCCCTATGTTCCCGCGCGTATGCCACACACACAGTAAGAAATACATCTCATATCAGTTAGACCAAGCCATGGCACGTATCATGAACACTACTGACACTTCTTAAAGTGTTTACTGATATTGTCACTTGGTTATTGCAATGTACAGTATGCACAAAACAGTCTCAACTTTACATTACGAACACCAAATGACACTTAATGACAACCGTAACAAACATTAAAAAAGGATCATTTGTGTTCATGATTCATGCCATGCTAATGACAGGCTCATGTCTTATTTGGATACTTTCAAATAAAGTGTTAAATGTCTTGTTCTCTATTGTGTCTGTTCTGTCATTAATGCGTAGGCCCATATTACTCCCTGGCAGGTGTCAAGCATTTGGTCAGGATGTCATACGAGAAGGAACGTTGTCCTCTGATACCGAATAGCCCCGTTTATACTGGGGGCCAAACCTGGTGCTAGAACTTAAGCCCGGCCCTGGTAGGAGTTTATACTAGCCTGGGCCAGGCTTAAACAGGGCTAAACCTGGAACTGTTGCCCCAGTAACAGGCCCACCTCAAGGGGTAGGGCCAGGGGCCAAGCCCTGGTGCTTACACATCATAATAGGTTTCCACGGTTACGGATTTCTGTTCTTACCTTTTTATCTGTTAATGGAATGTTGCGTTTATTTAAATTTTTGTCAGTTGGGTACTTGGGCCACTAGTATAAACCCACCAGGAACCCACCAGGAACCTGGGCTAAAGTTCCTGGGCTTAAGTTCCTGGGCTAATGGCCCACAGTATAAATGGGGCTAATGTGGGAGAAGTGTCATTATGAGAATCATTATCGTCACAACAGTTGCTGTGCTTGCGGCAGTGGCCATTCTAATGATACTTACAAGTCACAGAAGAGGAGGTACAGTTTGAATATACTTTTATTTACTGTTACTGTGGATGTCATAAAACTGACACAAATAACTAAATAATAATAATAATAATAATAATAATAATAATAATAACCACCATTCTCATAATCATTATCACGATTTCCCATGTTATGGTGTAAAGGCATTGCGTAAAGGAGATATAACAGAGGTATGTATAGTAGCCTTACAACCATCCTTTACGCAATGCCTTTACACCATAACATGGTTTCTTTGACTTGCTACAGTATAATGCATGCTGATGTTTCACTTTCACTTTATAGGCCATCCCTTTAGGTACAACTCAAGGAAGAGAGAAGCAAGATCCAGATGCTCAAATATAAGAGGAACATTTCATCTGCCATTCGGTCAGGTCAACCAGATCAAATCCGCAATGACTTGCATATTTATGCGGGGATGATTCTAAGGGGCCAGCACTGACAGGGGGGCCCAGATAATTTTTTTAATATTAAAATCAATATTTGAGGGGCCCAAAATTATTGGGGTTAGTTGTAGTTGCAACTAACCCCAGTTAGGGCCCAAAATTATTGGGGCAGATTCGAGACTCGAGTGCAGTGAGAATGGCATTTACATGTTTATTTGTTTGCAAGTGTTTGAACTTATTTCTCTGCATTAGGCCTACTTGAATCACATGCACTGAATTATCTTCATTTGCACTAATACTTATCTATCATGAACACATCCATGAACATTTACTTGCATTGAACAAAACATGGAAGATTGATGACAGAGCGGCCATGTTTTTCAACAGCAGTCTTGTAGCATTAAAGGGTGCTGATTTTACATTTTCATGACTTAAAGGTATAATTTTATCTTGTAAGTCTTTACAACTTAGTGTCACAAAGCATTATACAGCTTCAATGTATTGATTGTTCTATGAATCGTTGAAGTGAATTGTAGCAGGGAGCAGGCTTCACTCAGGGTTCATTGATTACTTTAAGGGTGCTGGTCCAAAGAAAAACTTCTAATTAAACAGTAAAGGGGTCTTTTAGTTGTGCACAGACGCGTTTTGGCGAAGTTGCACACTGAAGAATTAAGGCACACGCCGAAACACGTCTGTGCACATATAAAGGACACTTGATGCAAGGTGCGACCCTTTTCTGTCTATGAATCATTAACATATTCATAAAGGAGGTCGCCTTGGATCAACTTGAAACTGGTTCAGATATTTTCACAGGGGAGGGCTAATGTTTTGGGATAGGTGACAGAGAGAGGAGAAAGCATCATGCTGGGCACATCATTTTGTGGCATTCTTGGGGACACTAAAGAGTAGATGATGACCAGCAATGATGTGTAGTATAGATGCGTACAGGTATATAGCATAGGGAAGTTTAACTGCATTTGTTGCCTTAGGTCAATTATCTTTTCAATTATGTTTTCAAGTGAGACTGTCTGTTACACTTTTACAGTGGCCTTATTACAGTAAGGCTGTTATTGTGCTCCATTTAGCAACTTATTGACTTTTGATACTTGTTTTACTCAATGTTTAAGTGAGACTGTCTTACACTTTTACAATGGCCTCATTACAGTAAGGCTGTTGTATTGTGCTGCATTTAGCAACTTTTGATACTTTTTTTACTTAATGTAGGCTATTTTGTCTATTTATACTTTTTTATACTTTGTGTTTAACTAATGAAAGGCTTGATGAACAACAGTGTGAATTTGATGTGACGATATTGATGTTTAGAGAACTACAGCATTGTCTATGTGGGGTCCATGTGTGTAAAATCTCCTTGAGCATTGTCTTTATTACTGTAGAAGTGTTTTGTTTTTTTATTACCTACGCCAAGAAAATTATGTTTTCAGTCGCGCTGGTTTGTCTGCCTGTCTCACTGTCTGTCTGTCAGCAGGATAAGTCGAAAAGTACTGCACAGATTTGGATGAAATTTTCGGACAATGTGAATATTGGGACAAGCAAGAATTGATTTTGTTGGCGATCGGTGATCCAGAACATGATCTGGAATTTATATTGTGTCTGTCTGCACTCTCTGTGCGCTTTTCTAGTTTTAGGTTTGTTTTTGTCATTTTTAAAAAGAATTTTTACTTATTGTGCATGTTTGTTAAGAAGGTGCTAGATGTTTTGGTTTTGTATTGCTGTTAGATTAAATTGTTGTAGTGTATAGCTTTGCAGTGTAAAATAAATCTAATAAAAATAAATCTAGCCTAAAACAGGCTTACAGGCCTAAAAAGGCTTAAAACGAAAAGGTTAGCAACTAACTGCCAATGTACCATTCATGTCTAACTTCCTTCCATTCAAACTCATTCATGAAAAACAGCACATCCGGTGAGGGTTTATCACCACCCAGACTGTGCTCACCAAAAATGCAATGTGTAGGTGACATTCACATTAAGGGTTAGAAATTAAATGAAGCCAATTAATTGCTTATTATCCTTTTTATGAAATAAAACACAAAATTGCTTACTTGACATTGACAGCTTTAACATGACTTGCCCCTTGCAAACTGTAAAGCTAAAAACTGTTAAATTGCAGTCTCAGAATGGTCCAGGAATCCCAAACAATGTCCAATCAGAAACTGAGCATGGTGGGAACCAACTTCAGTCTATTGCTCATGCTACGCGAGACTAGCCTATACTGAAGACACAAGATATATTGGTCCAACCATACAAGTTTCCTTGAAGAGAGAATTGGCAACTAATCCGTGGGAGCAACTTCAGTCAAATTTCAGCAAGAGCTCTATTGCTCATGCTACTCGAGACTAGCCAATACTGAAGACACAAGAGAGTTCCCTTGAAGAGAGAATTGGCACTAACAACTAACCCGTGGAGGTAGAA
This sequence comes from Sardinella longiceps, assembly GCA_027497455.2. Lineage (NCBI taxonomy): Eukaryota > Metazoa > Chordata > Actinopteri > Clupeiformes > Clupeidae > Sardinella > Sardinella longiceps. The sequence continues at coordinate 24,069 of JAODXP020006785.1, read as the reverse complement.
TTTTGATGCGTTTTTAATATGTTAAATATTAATGTTTAATATGCTCCAACTGCCAACCCAAAAGCTACGCAACAGACACAGCCAGAGTAAAACAATCAGGAGGACAACGAACAAGTGGATTCAAAAATAACGCTAAGCCCCATTAGATTAAGTAGCATAGAATGAAATATTAAGAGACGCAATAGAATAAAGACTCAACCAGATTGACTTAAGGGAAAATAGTCTAATTTTATTGATGGATCATCAATAGGAAGTAATTGCTTAATGAAACACCAGACATATGCAAAGTCGTATATTCCATTCCAAAAGGACAATAGTTGAGAACATCCTATTTTTACTTAGAAACCGTATGATAGCCTGCATGAATACTAATATCTGTTACATAGTAACAGTCAAAACTCCATTTTAGCCAATATGAAACATCCACTAGGTATCCATTAAGGACCACATGTTGGCCACTAATACATACCCAATGGCTATGTTAGTGGCTTGTAAGGCATGTGTTTAGAAAGACGACATTTTTTTAGGCATGAATTCAGAATTCGGATAAGGATCTAGTAGGCCTCTGCATTTAATTTAGAGTTACTAATAAGTTGTAAGTGCCTGAAGAGAACATGTACAACTTCCTAGTATACTGTCTGAATAACTCACCAATAGTGGGAGAACAGAGTAAGCAAACATAATAATTATGAAACCTGGAAAGTGAAGTATAATGAGGCTTAGCTGTATGCTTGCTTATTCTACAACTGTTCTCCCACCATCAGGGATATATAGAGACCGTATACTAGGAGGTTAAACACACTCCCTTCTGCCATTTAGAACTAGAGAGATCAATTTTCTGCATTTTGCTAAATATTTAGCATTTTGTTCCACTGCATCTTGTTGAATAAATGGTAAACATTTAGGTTTATACATGTAAGAACATTGATAAAACCCCTGATAAGCAGACAAATAATATTATTGAAGGAGAGGATAGGAGCACACTGATAAAGCTTGCAGTCTTTTATTTGTGCAAAATGACAAATGTCGAAACGTTAGAGTCCCTCCTGTCCTCTCCTTCAATAAGAACTTCAGTCCATATGAGATGCACCTGATACCGCAGGACTAGGATTGATGGGTGGAATGCCCTACACTTAAATAATAGTAATCAGTGTCTTACCAGTTGGGCTAGTCTCACAGTTTTTCCATCTCCCATCAGTGTAGTTGCTTGTGGTTGCACACCATGGCCTATGCCAGTCTACAGAGGTACATTCTGAGTACAGCTTGCCATTATACTTGAAGGGGAAGACACAAGGATGGTCATCTAGAATGGAAATGTTGGAAGGTAGTCAAAAAGTTAATTTCAATAATTCAAGGTCAAACTCGAACTCAAACAAACTTTTTGTAGGCTATGTACATTACATATGAAGTGATATTTCAAACAATTATTTGTGTTACTTTTCATGACTACGTTTGCAGCTGATGAAAACCCCATATTTAGAATATCACATAGTACAACTGATAACTCAATCAATTATTTTTAATATAGCCATACAGAAGTGGGTCCTACCAAGAATTTAATACATACCTGTGATCATATAGTATTTTTCAGAAAGCCAACTTTCTGAAATTAATGGGTTGGTCTTAAAGAAAAAGATGGAACACTTGTCAGACAAGGACTTAGTTTTAATGCTGAAATGTTGGCTTTATGAAAAATACTAAGTCCTTGTCTGACAGTGTTCGATCTTTTTCTTTAAGACCAACCCATTAATTTTGCAAAGTAACAGATGTCTAGCCAATATGATTCTTCAAAAGGATACATTTTTTTCACTGCATTTTGTGAAATATGGTAAACATTACAGCTTCTAAGAACATTTTGATAAAACTCCTGATGAGCAGAGAAATACTCTACAAAATAAGTCTCTTACCACGCTCACAATGTTTCCATCTCCATCAGTGTCATAGTTGCTTGTGGTTGCACACCATGGCTTATCCCAGTCCATAGATGTACATTTTGAGTACTGCTTGCCCTTGTACACGAAGGGGAAGACACAAGGATGGTCATCTAGGATAGAAATGTTCAGGAACAAACACAATGTTATGCAGGTAGGTCTAAAAATTGGAAGGTTGTCAAAAAGTTCATCAATTTCAAAAATTCAAGGTAAAGGTCAAACTCATAATTTTATGTATGCTATACATTACATATAAAGTGATATCTCAACAATTATTTGTGTTACTTTCCATGACCATTTTGCAGCGGATGAAAACCCTGTATTTAGAATATGATATCACATAGTAGAACTGAGTCAATGATTTTAATAATTTTATCTCCCTTTAGAGTAGAATTCTCTTCTCCAATTAGCTGATGGGGTTTTTTTCTGTTAAAAAGTTAGCATTCTAAAAAGCATTGATATGGAATGTGGCCACTTTAACTAACCTCACTCACGCCAGATGATTTGTAGCTGCAGGCAGGCTACCCCATCTGAATTTGCTCCGAAAGATTTTGTTTCAAAAAGAGTGGACGTAATCAAAAAATCTTGCATATAATTGGACAAACCAATTGTCGGTCAACTTACTTCAACCACTTGCATCGAAACCTACCCGTTGAATCCTGTGATGCCACGCGATATCTAGTTTCTTTCTGTTCCAAACAGACATAACACCAGTATCTGTGGCATAATTGCCACAATAATCAATTTATATAGTATAGAATCAATTTATATATATATAGTATAGAAGTCTTTCATATAACCATTAATTGTGTTTTGTAAGTTTGCAAGAGATGAAAAATCCAGCCCTGCGGTTCCTACGGTCTCCTGGTTGGTCCATTCAATTTCGGTCCTGAAATCCCTTTTTATGGACACTTTCAGATGCTTGTGCCAAGGGGCCGCTGCATCTGACGTGAGTGAGGTTAAACTATAACAGTAAGCAGCCTTGTAGATCTACTTTCACACAACAATAGACCCCAATCGAACAGGTTAACTTCTTATAAATTGGGGTTGAGGATTTCTTTTCTGTTTTCAACACGTGCATAAGTATATGGGATATAAATACAAAACGGGAGATAAGCAGGATAACAGCCTTCAAGGTGACTGGTTCTACAGAAATACTCAGCGGAGGCAACTCCCATCTCCGTGCTGCGCATGTCGCCAGAGTTCTAGACCTCCACCTCGCCATTATTTCTGTAGAACCGGACACCACGTCTACCGTTATCCCTAACACAGAAGTGGGCCAAAACAAGTATTTAGTACATTCCCGTGAACATACAGTATTTTTCAGAAAGCCAACATTCACCATTAAAAGTCCTTGCTTGACAATATGCTCTCTTTCTTTTAGACAACCTCTCCCATATTGCAAAGTAACAAACATGCTTCACAAGGACACATTTTTTCACTGCATTTCATGGAATATGGTAAACATTTTGGCATCTAAACATTGAAGAAACTCCTGATGAGCAGACAAATACTGTACAAAAAAATAAATAAATAAAAATATCAGTCTCTTACCTTGCTTGCAGTTTTTCCATCTCCTATCAGTGTCATAGTTGTTTGTGGTTGCACACCATGGCTTATTCCAGTCTACAGAGGTACATCCTGAGTACTGCTTGCCCTTATACACGAAAGGGAAGACACAAGGGTCGTCACCCATGATGGTAAGGTCTGGGAACAACAAAGGATGCAGTGTTATGCAGGTAGGTCTAAAAATTGGAATGTTCAAAATGTTTCCTTCAATAATTCATGGTAAAGGTCAAAGTAACAATTTTATCTAGGCTATACATTACATATGAAGACATATTTCATAATGGACATACTAGAATTCAGAAGGTTCTTTAGGTGAGTGATCATTGTGTAGTTGCCCTCTCCACAGAACTGCCCACTGAAGTCATCAAGGTCCATAGCCCAGACAAACGCCCCTCCAAAGCCGTTCTGCTGGAGGTACTGGACCTAGAGTGTCAGACATGGAGCTGGTTACATGCTCTTTGCGCTGGTACAGTAACTCCATTAGCGTGACTCATGTCAGTAAGACTGGCACCTTTGTCTCAAAGCTCTCCTTGTTGTCGTATCCAACCCACTCTGTCCCCTTCACGGCATAGGGGACTTTCTGGTCCTCAATCTGGTGCACTGTGGCTCCTTGGAGGAAAGAGCAAATCTGCAACACAACTTGCTCATTAATGAATTGATCAATCACTTATTGTATGCATAAAGTAGCTCCATCTTGGCAAGTTATTTGACATTTTGTCGGCCAAATAGAGGGTTACTCAAAGTTACGACAGGTGAGGGCCAATTTAGGGACCAAACATTGAACTGAGGGCCACCAAAGAGGGGGGAAAAAAAACCCCAAAACATTTGTAATAATTTTACTGACCATGGTGCTTCTCTATAGTTTAGATTTATCGCAGTGAATAAATATCTATACATGCTGCTAAACAGCACAAAACAGAGGTTCATTCTCTAACAGCAATGTACAGTTTTAACCATTTTACAGATATTATCAGATGATATCACCGGTCACCAAAAATTATGCTGCAGGCACTCAGGCGGCACTTTGAGAATAGCAACAATGACTGTGTGATACAGAAGTGGTAGGAGAGTACATTTATGTAAATCTAAATTTGGTCAAAAAGTGACTTGGGGCTCTTCTCTTATGAGGCTGACAATTTGCAATTAGCAACCCCCTTTATCCAAAGCGATACAGATTTCTTAACTATCAACTACTTGAGGGCCAGTCTCCCTAAGTGCCTTGCTCAAGGGCGCAACGGAGACAAGCGTTCAGGATTCAAAATCACAACTACTAGCCCACTAGTCAGGCTCCTTAGCCACTGTTCTACAAGCGGCATACATCACACTTGCTCTGTATCCCATCTTTGTCGTTTCCCCACAAACCTCGTAGTAAGACCATAAGCCTTTCTCTTGGGTGTATGTCCCAGCAGAGGCCGGTCCACTGGCCGGCGCACCAACCCCCGTTGCCGCAGAGGAGAGTTTGAATGTTCGGCCGTAGGTGGCGAAACCCATCCTGAGCTTCACCACAGGGGTTCCCTGGTCTCTCCAATAAGTCATGGCGTAGTCCTAGAGTACAAGAGAAAGGAGGAAATTAAATTTAACAGTACTGAGGCCAAGTTTCAATGTACCCTTTAAAAGGGAAAGTTCACTTTTCTGGAGTGGAATCAAACACCAAACTTTTGACAATTGGTCCCGTCTCGAATATTTGGCTCCCCGTCTGTTTCAGAATGCCGTGCTATGAGCATATCCGATAATGTCTTTAAACAACTTTAAACCATCATTTTAAAACATGTGCCGCTCACCAAGTGGTTAGTGGTGTCCGTTGATATTCTAAAACAATCAATCATAGCGAAATACGTTTGTCTCATGTTTAACAGGGCATTTTGCACATTCTGGAACTTTTTTCTTTCAGCACAGTAACAACAACTAGTGCAACAAAAAAGGCAAATAAAGATGGATAGGAACTGCATTTTGGTATGATGACTGTTCTGGAACGTCAACATTCTGCATAATCATTATTATTAAGAGGAAATTCAGTTACTGCGAGTTTCTTACTGTGTTGAAGTGGATAAGATCCCCCGTGTCATTAGAGCCCCTGAATAGAGGGCTGTTATGGCCTGTGACCTGCTCCAATGAGCCATGGAAGTCATAGGTCATCACGCTGATGAAGTCCAGGTACCTGCAACAGGTACAACAATCAGTCATGTGTAACGCTGATTTGTATTTTCATTCCCAAAGAATGTTTAAGTTATATGATACACCGACTACTGTACATTATACATCCATCGCCTACAATCACTATGTGAGCCGTGTGCCCACACTCTAAGCCAACACTCATGGCCGCCATCCCACTTCTGACACCATATGACCCCAGGGTCAATGGAGTGCTCAACATGCAACTTGACCAAAAAATATTAAACATTGACATGCATTCAAAACAGCACAGGACTTTCCTTTAAACACATACAGTAGGCCTACCTAGAAATTTTAGCAACCTCATAGCCTGAATCAATGGTGCTTTTTTGTGCTGATACTGCTGCAGTCAGCATCAGACGTGGGCGTCGAGATCTTCTTCCCTCAGCATCATAGGCCGCTAGAAGCTCCTACAGAGGAAAACCATTCTATCAATCAGTTATTTAAATTTTGCACTACCAAATTTATTTATATCAAACCAACATGACTTGTTCAAGGTTACAAGGTACTGTGAGAGGAAAAAAGTAACAATAAAATGTGTAGCACAAACTGAATAGGGGATAGGGGAATAGATAGAAAAGTGAAACTGAAAGAGAGTTTCTACCTCCAACACTAACTGAATAGGAAAGAGAACAGAAAGTTTCTGTGCCCTGTTCAGCTAATATTAGCCTCCTTCTACTGTCCTCGGTATGAGCTGTCAGGTCACCATTTAGTCTTGTTGTACAATCCCCCCACCCTCTTCCAGACAGCACTTATGTCTTCATACAGCATGGCGATGGGTTGAAACACTCCGGAAGTTTCTTTTAAGTAAGTTTACTATGACCCCATAGGGATGCTGAGTGCCATCACAAACCACACAATAAAGCCACCCGCACACCGGCTCCACCAGCATTGCGGAGCACTTTCGAATCAGACAATTTCGCCTAGTACCCAGAACAGTAGCCTATGGAATTAACATTGGATGTCAATGGGCGGCTCCGACAAAATAGACTTCAATCGCAATTCACAATCAACGGTGGAAAGGTTCAGCGCTGGTGTGCAGGGTTGCATTGAAAACAATGGAATAGAATGTTGAAAGTGGAGTGTTCAGCACTGTGTCGGAGCCGGTGTGCGGACCGCTTAAGTCTCCTTACTTTACAGAGTAGGGTGAATCTGTGCTTGTCCTCAGGAGGACTTCCATGGGACCCAGGGCAGATCCAGCCCATCAAAGCCATGCTTCCTCAGGAAGGAGATGGAGGACTGGATGAAGGTCTGCCTGGTGGCTGCTGTGGACACCATGCGTGTGAACCTGGGGTTGGACATGCAGAGGGAGGATGCTACAGGTGTCCCAATTCACAGCGCTGTGTGTGTGTGTGTGTGTGTGTGTGTGTGTGTGTGTGTGTGTGTGTGTGTGTGTTTTCAGCAGGACTCTCAAGTTTTGAACTCAAAAGACAGATTATGTATGAGGTGTAGGCCTAATGTAAACATGATACATGAGCCAATACATTTATTGGTCTTTTTGTATTTCATAATCACACAGGCAAATTCCACATAATGACCATGAATGCTTAATCACTTTAAGGTGCAAAGGAAAATGTCAAAGATGAAAACTTGGTGTGTGAAGTGATGCAAGAGTATGAGACTTGACTGAGGAAGCCGTTTTATGTGTTGGTTATATGACTGCATCTCATTCTTGTGATCTACTGTATACAAATGCCATAAAAACTCACTTTTCTGTGCGAAGGTTCCTTCCGCCAATAGCAAGAAGCGTTTTTAAACTTGGATTCCTGTTTGTAAAACAAAAAGAAAATACCATTGTGCACTCTAGAAGTTGTAATTATAATGTGCAGTTGCAAAATTAGTCACACCCCGAGACTCCCAACCATCTTGTCAGTGATTGGCTGAACTTTGGCTTGTTCTGCCCACAGTGTTTGTTTTTGACCATCTATGATTTCAGACAAAAGTGAAATTATGGTGTAGGAACTCCTAGTGCACCTTCTAATTTACCGGCAGAAAACAACTCACCTTGTTTTAAGTCCATTGAATGTCTTGTAGAGGTCCTTATCATTCGACTCATAGGTGACCAGCTGGTTGGCATCATTGATTACAGAGAAAGCATAGATCAAATGTGTGCAAAGGTTTGGGTCCACATCAGCCGGGAGAAACTTCCCTGGTGCTGGTCTGTACTGAGACCAGTTGGTGAAATAACAAATCAGATCAGTCGAACATCCTGATGGAGAAAATAATCACATTGTCACACCGACATGCCAAACACATTGCGGTCATAATCAATTCAAAACATTTTAAGGTCACTCTTCACTTGAGGTTGTCTGCATAAGATTGACATGAACGGGCCATAAACATGGGTCATAAACAGTAATGACATGTTTTTAATGTTCATGAATGACATTTTATATATATACTACAATAATTTTTATTTACATTACAAAGACATTCTTAATGTAAAGTTGACAATATTAAAAAAACAAATGACAGCAATCATTAACATTAATGACGTATAATGCCATGCATGTTCATGATACATTTCATGTCATGTTTACTACAAACTCCCCTCACTGTTAAGTCTACAACCTCACCTAAAGTGCAACCAGTTTGAATGACTGATGACAGAAAAGCCAAACTCACCAAAATGACACAGCAGGAGACACAAGCCTGTAGAGAGTACACAAGATTGTGAATCAAGAGACAACAGTGGACGGCCATGCAGAAGCAAAACAAGCTGATTAATCCGATAAACTTTTAAATCTCACAAAACTATTTAGCCAACCTGTCCAAATAATAAGCTTGTCCATTGTGCTGCTGCAACTTCAGGAGAGTGGAATCAGTTCCCCTGAGTCCTGCCTAAAATGGCTCACTGGTTTGACAAGGAGAAACAGAATCTGGTCAATGACTTATTTTATGATGACACTGATAAAACCACAACCCTCAACCCTCAACTCAAAATTAACCAGTTAACATTAGGCCTACACTAAAACCACAATGGCATGCATTGATCACAAGATAATGCAATACACACACAATGCATACACAACTAGGCTCCCATTGTTTAAACATAGTCTACAAAATAACCCTCTGACAACAGCGACTTTAACATTATACCTTCTTTTTAGGTGATTGGATATCAACAGCGCTCAGGTGCATTTCAGCTCCTGACTGGCACCCTCGTCCACTTTAAGTAACACTAGGCTCAACCAAATTAGAAAATAATGAATAAACCTGGTAACATAACATTTTAACCCATCAATAGCATTCACGCACACACACATAACCTTCTGGCGTCCATGTGACTACGGAATGATTAGCTATACACAGGTGATAAACAAATAATGAAAACTGTAATACAACCCCCCTCTCCAAATGAGTGCTTCCCCACGGATGCGCGCCCCGAACACATAAAATGGTTCTGCAACCTGCGATCAGGTTTGATCCCCAAACCTCGGAAGATCATCTGGCCAGGTAAAACATTCATTCTTATAACACAGCCAGCACAACATCCAGATACGATTCTCTCATTTAGATGTCGAAATGCGCGCAAATAGAGAACCGAAAACAGAGCGTCAAAAGATGCTCGACAACAACGAGCGCTAAGGTTATTGTAACGCGACTGCTGTTGTGTTCGAGTGTAACTTTACAACTAACGGTAACGTTATGTAGGTTACTGTGACCGTAAAATCTCCTTGAAATCCTTGGAGTGAGTAGGTGGTTGATTGATTCAGATTACCCAATATTAACGTTAGCCACAACTTGGAGACTGCCGACGACACCTCTTCGAACTCTCCAGTGTTCATAACAGGTGTGTTTGTGGGTAACTTTAGGGCTGATATACGCAACCTCTTTAAGCCAACACACCTACGTTAACTGAGCCTCGAAGCACACTAACGTTAACGTTAACAAGAGCACCGTTAGTAGGCCTAGGCTAACTTTAGTGTGGTTTGAGTGTGACACTAACCAGGGTCCCTGTGAATAATGATCTGAGGATGTTTTCAACTAACGTTATTGTTCTTTTTGGAGAGGAAAATACTATCCCTCAGGCTACATGTCTGCTCTTTTACTAACCGTATGCAATTAATTCCTGATCAGGTAGGCCTAATTACATTTACATTTATGCATTTAGCAGACGCTTTTATCCAAAGCGACTTACAAAAGAGGGATAACAATCAAGCTGCAACACAATACAAGTAAGTGCCTACTGGGAGTGCCATTTGCTAATAGGAGAGCAATTGCAAGAGTTTAGAAGTACTTGATCAGTGCATTCCAAGTAATTTAACAAACTAGGACAAGAGATAGTCTTGAAAGTAGAAAGAGTGCCTGTTGTTCTAATAGTCTTGGGAAGACGATCTGTGCAAGCATTCTACTAGGTCACCCTAGCTTTAACCAGGTGCAATTGTAAATGTAAAGCTTTACTACTTACTTGTATCAGTTACCACAACAAGGGGTCTGCTAGGGGTAGTTTGTATCTTTGGCACTCATCCATGGGTATGCACAAAGGCTACGATGCATCCATGTCATCTACTCCATCTGTTCCAGACCTTGAAGACGGGCACTTCAGTTCCTGCAGACATGGGAAATAAGTATCAACTTACAGAGTTTGTTGGATTATATTTAAAGTCATAAAAGTCACTAAAAATCATTGTCAGTATTGCCAGCTTGAAATAACAGCAAAAAACAGCATTGGCTTACATTTGCCTTGTATTTTGCTCGCTTGAGATTGTCCCACATCTTTCATGTCTGTTGTGGAGAAACCTTTTCGTGTAGGCTAATGGAACAGAGCGTAGGTCTAAATAAAAATAAAATGATTAAACTGCGTGTTAAATGAAAAGCCAGAACTTCTTGCAGCATGGGAATGTCCAGGTTTTTTAGTATCTTATGAAACCTTTTTCTGATTGCACTTACCAACAACGACACAACTACAACACCGTTCATCTGTCCAGTGAGCAGGCGTTGTTCGTTCCCCACCCTGGCTTGTCCGACGGCGACGACACTGTAAAAGAGAGAACAGACATTATACATTTAAAAGAAAGAGGGGGAAAGTTACTCGTTTGTAGCTTGGAGTGACGGGATAACCGGCTAACTAACGTTAACTTGGTAACATCTCTGGTACACGTTTCATATGCCAGCCAGTGCAAGCGCTAACGTTACGTTAAATCAAACAATTTGGACCTAACGTCACTGAAACGTTCATGTCCATAACGAAACGTCAATGCGTTTTAACATCAACTTCACACTTAAAACAATATAAACATTTTGAACAAAACCTTCAAACGTAATGACAGACGGCTAACGTTAACAACTACTTCAGATAGCAAGCAAGCTAATACTTAGCTAACAGGTTATACAAAAAAACTACTTCCGAATGAACTTTGTTGACTTTCATGGCAGCACTTTAGACAAACGTGATACTTCGAAGTATTGACTGGCATTAAGGTTCAAGAGAAAAAAGTTTTATCTACTTACATTTAGAAAACGAAGTAAGATTTATCAGACGTCTTCGCATGGTCCGCCATCTTGCTAGTTTGTTTTCAGGAGCATTTTGCTAGTTGCCGCAAAGATTTATGGGTAGGAGGCAGCATGAAGGATACATCGATGCTGCCTTCAAAAACGACCGTTGGCGAAGGTATCTTCGAAGGCATCAGAAGGCAGAGAAAGTCGTTTGGAACGGCACTTGTTGACTCGCTCCCCTGTTAGATATCTCAAAAGGCAGCAGTTTTCCCCGTTTGGAACGCACCCATAGTCTCTGCAGGGAGCATGAGCAGGTTTCAGGTAAATTGCAGGGGTCTGGCATGAAGGTCCGTGACCGAAGTATAATTCAAGTTCACAACCTGTATTAAACAATGGGAAAAGGCATTTCTGGGGTGTTTCGCTATTTCAGCATCCAAAGACGTGCAATGCAATTGAGCGCAACGACACAGTGCATTAAACCATTCTCAACTTGGAAAATGAAAATTGAAACAGGAAGTCGACCGCTAACAAAATGCTTCAAAATAAAAGGCCTGTTAGCTCACAGTTAGCGGCTACAGTAGTTTCGCTGAACTAAGCACATATTAATACATTAATTAATTCATACACAGTATGCAAGATGTAGATTCGTTTTATAACTCTTGGACATAAAAGTGGAGAACCTTGGATATAAAATGGAGAACAGAGACTGTTCGTTCCAGTGGCGTAACGCAAACACTCGGGGCCCCCCTGCAGGAAATCAAATGGCCCCCCTTCTGAGGAACATTTGGATGAAAATGTGGAAGATTTTTCATGATGCACAACTGTTAGAACTGTTAGTGTTATCATTAGACTCAGGACAATCAGGGTAATAGAGGTTCTCAGTTCCTTATAACTTGTTATCGCATGAATGAATATGCTTTTTTCTAGGCCTATAGCCTAAGTGTAGCCTAAAATGTGAGTTTCAGGGCAATTAGTCCTAATAAGTTACTGGCCTCCGGTTAACTAACATTATTTGACCTTAATGCAGAACTTGCCTTCTGGATGGACAATGGGAAATGTGTACTTCACACTTCATATACAGTAGCACTTAAGGAATTGGATACCTTCTTCAAAACTTATAGCCTAATTGGTTTGTTTCCCATGGCAAACCCTGTTTTAAATTGGGCTTATTTTAAGGGGGAAAAATATTTGACTTTATTTTTTTAAATTAAAACTCCCATAGTGTAATAAAGAATGAAGAGTAGGCTATATTCAGTATTATTCTTCACTAATGTAGCCTTGATGTTTAGGCTACATGCCTTTACTCTAAACCTCTAAGGGGTGCCCAACCTTTGTCAAAAAGATGATGATGCAGACGCATCCCAGGGGCACAAGTTCTGCACACGCTCCCCTGTTTCAGATCTACCGCGATATGGCATTGTTGTAGTACTCATAAAATGTTCTCGTCAGCTCTTTTAAAAATGCGATATTAATAAAGCAACTACTCCGTCGTCAAGCTGCTTGTGTTCCGCGAATAACCATTGCTCTTGAAGCTCTCGAAATCTGAACAAGAACTTGACAAAACTCGCAGCACATCAGACCACCTGCCTGTAAGCCAGTTGCGCGCAAGGTAAACTTGTGCATATTGAAGTCACGACTAAAACGTGCAAGAAATAGACTAATACGCTGTTAACATTACCCGTTTAAACACTGAATCGCTGTGTAGTTTGCTGTCCACCGTTAAATCCATTTGCTGGAATGCGGTTCCCTGTGACCAGCTATTCTGTCCTCTCGCCCTCTTCTCCGAACTCACGCACGCACACACCATGCACTGACAAGCTGAAACTAGTGACTGCAGGCATAGGTAACGTCATGTGTTTATCTCGGAGAAGACGTTCTTTTAAAATATCGATGTATTAGCTTATTATTTTCCTGCGTTATCAGCGCCTATGCGTCACGGAGCACTACGACTTGTAACAATAATTTCAAACTTTTGAAATGACAGGTTGGGCGGGGCCCCTTGGACTGATGGGCCCCCCCGCCTTGCGGGGGCTGCGGGGGTTAACTTTACGCCCCTGGTTCGTTCCCCTGACGAAACGGACCAGTCCGGGATTTGCCTTCCAACGTCACAGCAACAAGGAAAAACAAACCGTGCACACACCATGCCATGGAAAAAAAGGTAAGTGAAGCGTTGGACTAAAAGTTATATTTTTGGTGTTCAAAACTTACTTATCAAACCGTCCTTCTACCTAAATGTGCAGCGATTATTTGCACAGTAAAAACTTCACATAATAGGATATGCAGGTATCATAGCTGTCATCAAGTAGATAGGTAGGTGAAATAGATAGCCTATCTAACGTAAAATAAGATATTCTAGGCTAAACCTTTGATGATATTAGTGGGTTTAAGGTACTAAATGAGTATAGTTAGGCTGAATAACCCATTACTTTATGCTTTTTGAGATCGCATTCTAATCTTTGACTGAATGCAATAGCAGGATGGTTTAGCCTAGGTTATGTTAGCAAACATCATCACCCGAACGTGCATGGCCAACCTGTAGCCTAATGCTGGTGATTACACCATCTCATAAAACAGCTTATTTTTATATAAATTCGTGGAAAACATTGAACTAGATATGGGAAGTTTATTCTACACCATTGTATTTAGCCTAGTAATACGTCAAATCACCAGCCGTGGTGGATACAAGTAAGTAAAATCTAAGTTTAGGCTAGATGCCCTGGTGGATGCAAGATCTGATGCCATGATGTATGATTATGTCCAGCATGTGGCCCTGATGCATGGGAATTCTATAGATTAGTGTTTAGAAAAATATGAATCCTTAGCTGTCAACAACTTTCCATCGTGAAATCACATGACTGATCATGTGGGATGTGTATCTCATTCTCTTTCTCTCTCCACTGTAGAATATTGGCCAACCTGACCAGCTATGGGATGACAGTCTGAATTCTTCATTGCCATTAAGCTAAAGCTGCACTGTCAGCCACTGCCATCCTTGTTGTGCCCCTCCATGAAGTAGCTGCCCCTCTTGACACAGCCTCCAACCACTGGTAAAATCTAACTCACATGAAGCCACTATAGCTGTCAGTAACTAGAGGGACTCAGTTAATGAATGTGTGAATACATAATCAATAATATCAATGTTGTTTTTGAAAAGACTCTGGTACCTCTTAATAAGCTGTTAACTTCCTGGAACTTTCTGTGAATTAAAACTATGCACAGAACCATTCTCAGCAATTTGGTCATGACATTGCTTCCAGCTCTCCCATCATGATCATAGCTCTCTGTGTTTGCTCCGTCAAAACCTGAGTCTTTGAATAGGTACCTTTAGCAAAGAGTATAGAAGCCTGTAGGGAAATATGATATGGTATGGAAGTTGTTGGTGGGCACTAGCTTGGCTAATTTGTGCTTGCCTGTTTTACACATTTTTTATGTAATTCATATAATTATTGTGTTGTTAGAGTAAATTAAGTTTCCTTTTGATCTTTCAGTGACATAATTTGATTGGCAAAACTAACCCCAAAAAATTGTGCGTGTAATATGACCCTGTACAATTACTGCCACTTCTGTATGTGTCTTTATCAAAAGGAAGACAAATCTTAAACACACTTCAGTTCATCTCTACAGTATGTGACATTTTTCTTTCTTTCCCTTCTCTGCATGTGCTGTATGTGTCTGTATGTGTGTGTATATAGTGGACAGTGTCTCCAATGTTGATGCCTGACGTGCCACTCATTCCCTTTTGGAAGCATGGAAGTGTCCTCCCAAGATCTCCTCCCATGCTGGACTCCTCTTCCACCCCCTTTGCCACCCATGACCAACAGAATAAACACAGGTATGCCACACACTGTTTTATGAATTCACATACTGTTGTCATCATTCAGTAAAAACTTCACGTAGTAGGATGCTTGTAGGTAGCTGTCATCAAGTACTGCTATTACAGGTAGGTAAGAAATCTAACATAAAATAAGATATTCTAGGCTAAACCTTTGATGATGTTAGTGGGTTTAAGGTACTAAATGAGTATTGTTGGGGAGGGTGGTGGTGCGTGATAATAGGCGCTGATTCTTGTAGGTTTAGGTACTAAGCAAGATGGTGCACCGGTCAGAGTGCAAGGTGAAGAATGAGGAGACAACAGGATTTCTTAATGGCTTCTATATTGTAGAAACAGGTTTGCTTGTTGAAACATCCAACAGTATGGTGGTAATACATCAGTAGTCGCTATACAGTAGCTGGTTCAACTCAATGTGGTACTCATTACCAGTGGTAAATAACATATAGTATCATGGCATCATCATCATCATCATCATCATCAGTCTGAAATAAGAAATGAATCACTAAATTAGATTCAAGTGAAATAAAGAAATACTCAACTAAACATTGAGTCTGGTTGCATCATTAATGCACATTAGGAATACAGAAATTACTCTCACAGGCTTAAAATGCCTCATTATCTCTGTACTGAGAAATACAGCTTCGATTGTACTTAACAGCACACATAGCGCGGTCTCTGTCGCCACCTAGCGGCTTAACACGGTACTGCACATGTGTGGCTAATAATCTCCACATGGAGAAGTTTCACTCGGTTAAACTTCACAACGGCAAATGCAATCAGTTCGCTAAACACAGAACAGTTACACCAATATTCTAGGCAATCAACTGAAAGTAGCCAACACTTAACAGTAGGCAAATTAACAGCTTTAGCTGAAACTAGGAAATATAATCAAGGAAAATACGATATACATGCACACAGGAAGTTAGAAACTTACTTATCGTCAGTGACTGAACCACAAGTCATTCACACATCTGCAGGACGGTTGTAAACTAGGAATATTTACGTAAAGGACATTTTATAAACTAAATTGGCAGGAGCACCACCAACTCGTGGCTTATTCCTTCTGGGAAGGCAGGGAAAGAGGAAGCAATACAGGAAACACTACCTGTTGTAAGTGCAAAACACATAAGAGTCCCAGGAAAACACATAAAAGTCCTGGCCTTTTCTACAGCCGCCCCCAAATGTGAGAAGCACATTTGCAACCAATAAAAGGCTACTCAGTGTCAGGCGGGTCAGAGGTCGGAGTGGCATCGTCCTCCCCAGACGGGAGGGCTGGCAACATCACCAACCGGGCCACCGGTCGGGTGTAGGTGTGTCCGTTGATGTTCACATCAGCTGACCTGATGCATCCATCATCGCTGCGATGAACTCGGGTCACACGGCCAATAGGCCACAAGGCCCGGGGCATTTGTGGGTCTACCATCATAACGACGGCATTGTCCAGGAGCTCCGGGGGAGAGGAGTGCCATTTCTGTCTAGTCTGCAGGCTGGGGAGGTAGTCTCTGATGAATCTGGACCAGAAGTGATCCGCCAGGATCTGGGAGTGCCGCCATCGTCGGCGACTCAGGATATCAGACTCTGGATAGACCACTTGGGGAAGTGATCCGTCAGGCCGCCCCATGAGGAGGCTATTAGGGGTCACTGGGTCAATGTCTGCAACGTCAGCAGACACATAACCCAATGGCTTTGCATTGAGGATGGCCTCAACTTCCAGAAGTACGGTGAGGAGCACCTCCTCCGGGATAGGTTGAGACCCTACACAGGTGTAAAGTGCAGACTTGACTGAGCGCACTTCTCTTTCCCATACACCCCCGAAGTGCGGGGCTGCAGGGGGGTTGAAGCAGAACTTAATCCGCTGGCGGGCGAGCTGCTTCTGCAGAGTAGGCGCCATGCTGGCGAAGGCTTCTCTGAGTTCTCTCTCACCTCCTTTAAAATTTGTTCCTTGATCCGACCACAGTTCAGCCGGGGTTCCTCTCCGGGCGATAAAGCGTCTCAGGGCCATCAGGTAGGCATCGGCATCCATAGTGTTGAGGAGATCCAAGTGCACCGCCCTGGTGGTTAAGCACTTGAAAATCACTCCCCAGCGCTTCTCCTGGCGTCTGCCCACCTTTACTGGCATGGGCCCAAAGCAATCCACGCCAGTGGAGTGGAATGCTGGCTTGTGTAGCTGTAGACGGGCGATGGGGAGATCAGCCATTCTCGGGACAGAGGGCTGAGCTCTCCAGCGTTGACATTCTGCACACGCACGCTGGTGTCTTCGGATTGCCTCTCGTCCATGGATTACCCAGTAGGACCGCCGCAGCTCAGCGAAGACCCGCTCGGGTCCAGGATGATGGAGGTCGCCGTCATACCTTTGGATGAGCAGTCGTGTAGTAGGGTGAGAGGCATCCAGGACAACAGGGTGCAGGTTCATGTCACTTTGTCCCTCCAGTCGCCGGAGTCGTCCACCAACTCTTATGAGGGCAGTGGACTTGTCCATCTCAGGAGCCAGGGTGATTAAGCGACTGCTGGATAGGACAGGTTTCCCTTCTGAGAGTAGTCTATAGTCGTCGGGAAATGACTGTTGTTGAGCTCGCTGAAGAATAATCACCTCAGCTTGGCGATACTCTTCAGCAGTAGGGGGAGAGGTGCGAGGGTTCTGTTGGAGTTCTCCGGCTGTGTCATCCATGAGCTCTTGCCAGGTGCTGTAAACTTTATCATTCAGGGCTGTAGTCATGGATGAGGTGACGGTCACTCCACAAAACGCAGACTTTCGCAGCTCTGTCTTGTCCTCAGGTGGTTCGATGCTCGGCCGCTCTGGCCAGGTGTCAGGGCTCTGAAGCAGGAAGGGAGGCCCTTGTGACCAGCGGTTTGGCTCAACAAGAGTTTCAAGAGTCTTGCCCCTGGTCAGGTCATCGGCAGGGTTATTCGCTGAGTCGACATAGCGCCAGGTGCAATGCTCAGTAAGCTCTTGTATCTCAGCCACTCTTGCCCCTACGAAGACTTTGTAGCGACAAGACTGAGACTGTAGCCAGGTTAATACTGTAGTGGAGTCTGACCACAATACAGTGCGAGACACATGCAGGGTAAGCTCTCTCTCGAGGACGCGGGCTAGCTGTGCTGCTACCACAGCAGCACAGAGCTCCAGGCGAGGAATTGAATGCATGCGTTTAGGCGCTACTCGTGAGCGGGCCAGGATGAAGGACAGGTGAACATGGCCATCATCTTCCTCAGTCCTCATGTATGCCACTGCACCATAAGCCTGCTCTGATGCATCCGCGAAGACGTGCAGCTCTTGTGTAGCATCCTCTAGGCTGGCTCCAGCTGGCACATAAGGGCGAGGAAAGGCGATGTGGGGTAGGTGCTGAAGTTCAGCTTCCCAGCTGGACCAGGCTGTCAGGAGTTCAGACGGTAAGTTGGAGTCGTCCCAACCACGCTGCTTGTCCCACAGCTGTCTAATGATGAGCTTTGCCCGGGTGGAGTAGGGCAGCAGGTAACCCAGGGGGTCATACTGAGTGGCCACGACTCTGTATATGTTGCGCAGGGTTGGGGCATCATACACAACTGGCCGGTGTTTATAGCCAAAGGTGTCGGTCTGCCAGTTCCAGCTGAGGCCGAGGGTGGATTCCAGTGGATTGGACTTATCCTGAGCTAGCCACAGGTCTAAGCTTTCTGATCTGGCTTCTTGTGGTAGGTGACTCAGGACACTCAGGTCGTTACAGGCCCACTGGCGCAGCTGGAAACCTGCAGAGGCCAGCAGATCTCTGAGCTGGTCCACCAGCAGCTTGGCATCACTTGCTGTACGTACACTCTGTAGGCAGTTGTCGACGTAGAAGCAGTTCTCTACCGAAAATCTCAGGTCGTCATCAGCCTTGGTGTGGTCACTAACATGGCGTTGCAGGGCGTACACTGCACAGCAGGGGCTGCAGGTGGTGCCGAACGGCAAGACTTGCCACTCAAATGTTCTAGGAGGCTCACTGACCTTCATATCACGCCACAGGAACTTCAACAGGGGGCGATCATCAGGAGGGAGGCAGACCTGATGAAACATCCCCTTGATGTCTCCACTCACTGCAATGGGGTGTTCACGAAACCTCACCAAGACGCCCAGCAGAGAGGCGCCTAGCGTGGGGCCAGGTAGGAGGTATTGATTCAGCGTCTGTCCTTGATACTGGTGTGAACAGTTGAAGAC
Organism: Sardinella longiceps; assembly: GCA_027497455.2. Lineage (NCBI taxonomy): Eukaryota > Metazoa > Chordata > Actinopteri > Clupeiformes > Clupeidae > Sardinella > Sardinella longiceps. Next base: position 4,955 of record JAODXP020006785.1, on the reverse strand, counting down.
TAGGCGATTTTTCCCGTTGTGGGTGACGAGGTGATGGGGGATGTACCAGCTTTCTTTAAGCGAACTTTCCTCGCTGACTTCCTTCACCACACCGGCATCAATGAGCTTCTGCATTTCTATCTTATAGGCATCTGCTTGTTTGGGGTCTCTAAGGAGACGCTTCTCTGTGCTACGCAGCAAGGGCATAACTGACTCTTTAGGCGCATGCAATGGTGGCATGTTAGCATGGCGCAGCAGTGGAGTAGCATATCTGTGGACCCCGCCCACCTCAACACGGACAGTCTGAGCTTCAAGCATAGCGACCGCCTGCCTATCCTGCTTTGACCTGGTCACTTCTTTCTCTCGCTGATGAGGTAGAGTGTCCACCTGCCAGAGGCGTTGGACGTGCTTGAACAGTTCGTCTGCCGGTGGGGAGGAGATAAACAAACACTCAGTGGAGCGTGATGGCCGCCCCATAAGCGGTATAGGGCCTTGGAGAGTCCACCCCAGCCGGGTGTGGACTGCTGCTGGGCTACCAGGAGGGCCAAGTCTTACAGGTTCGACAGGTGTAATGAGGTGGGGCTGGTCAGAGCCAATAAGGAGGCATGGCTTGGCTTCTTTGAAGGTGGGTAGGGAAATGCCACGCAGGTGACTGAACTTACTCTGAAGGCGGTCTATAGGATAGGTGTACTGAGCTAAGGTGAGACGGCTAGCTGTAAAGGCACCGTCTATCTTGTAGCTGCTCTGGGGAGAGGCAGCAGGAGAGACATGGAACGACACTGTGTGACCATGAAGCACCTGGATGTCCTGACGGACTGTGCGTAGTGGGAGAGCTTCAGGGGTTCCCCTAATGCTGAGGAACTTGGCTGCAGCTGATAACAACATGGTCCTCTCAGACCCGTCGTCAAGGATTGCAAAGGTGTCAAAGGTCCTCCCCTCATAGTGCACAAACACAGGCACAACTTTAAGCATGGCACGGTGGCTTGCTCCAGGTCTGTCTAGGTAGAGTGTGTCAGAGGCAGGACTGGTTACACTGATCTCTTCTTTAGCTGACACATCTTTCTGACCCCTGTCTGTTCTCACATTTATCTCGTGGAGAGCCAGGAGGTGTTTCCCTTGACAGAGGTTGCAGGGTTTCTTTAGTGTGCACTGAGCTGCTTGGTGAGCTCGCGCACAGCGCCAGCAGCGCTTGTTAACTTGGATCCACTCTTTAAGCTGTTCCTTGGAGAGCTTAGAGACGTCGCTGCATTGACTGAGATAATGCTCAGTGCTCTCGCAGTAGGCACAGTAGGCTTTACCTTTTGCTGTCTTCTTTGCTGTGCCCGCAGGAGGTGGCTGGGAGGCGGACTGTGAAGCCCCTCCAGCGCCATGAAGGACTGTTACTGTCTGCTTAGCCTGACGGCCATCAGTCTTTGGGTTCTGCTTTCCTTTACTGCATTTGCCAGTGGCTATATTGTCAAAGCCTTGACACCATGACTCGTAGCGGAGCCACTCTGACAGGTCATATAGCGTGTGGGTGGCTCCAGACTGCTTTAACTGATGGCGGCGGAAGTCAGCTCGTTGTTCAGGAGGGAGCTTGCTCAGCAGTCGAGCTACATGTGAGCCGCAGTTGAGTTCAATCTCCCCTTCTGGTCCTAAGGTCTGAAGTAGGCCGACGAGTGACTGTATCTGGAGTGAAAACTTCTGGAAGGCGGCTACATCGCCACGCTTGACTTCAGGGGCCTCTAGGACACTAGCTATCTTTCTTAGGGCAAGCTGATGAGGTTGGCCGAATTTATCATGTAAAGCAGCCATGGTGTCAGTGTAGGGTGTTAGTGAGTTTAGGTAGGCATCAGCAATGAGCTTAGCTTCATCTAACTTCAGCTGATCTACAAGTATTTGATACTTAAAGAGCTCTGTAGCATTAGATGGGAGTAGGTTCTCCAGAGCTATGCGTAGCCTAGCAAACTCACTAGGATCAGGGTGAACAAACTTAGGAATGGTGGGTCTAGGACCCCTATACTCTCGTTCAGGCACTAGAGATAGGTGAGGTGTTGGCGCAGGTGGCGCCGCCCTACTGGCGTAGGCTTGACTGGAAGCAGCGGGCACTGGTCTGGCATAGGCTGGAGCATGACGAGCGAGTGACTGGGTGACTGGCACTGGAGGGCGAGGCAGCTGCTGGAGATGCTTGGAATGAGGGTGGTAGGCTGACATCCCTGTATGAGGAGCAGCGGCTGGAGGTGGGGGGTATCGCTGTATTGGTGGAGGAGGCGTGTACACAGGGTCTTTTGGGGCATAGGTGGGTTGGCTGTGATCTAGCTGTGATGCCTCGAACTTAAGGTTGTACATGCCTCTTTGCAGCTCCTCAGGCATGCACCATGGTGGAGGATTAGGCCACACTTCCTCTTCCTCTTCCTCCTCCTTCGGCTGTGTTCTCAGCAAGGTAGTAGGTTGAGTTTACCGTGCTGCGAGGGGGAGGTTCATGTGTGCTGTAGCGGGCTGGGGTGTCAGGCTGCCTCATGTCTGCCCTCAGTGAGCGGGCTACATCTATGAGCTCTCTGATCTCACTTCGTGCTCTATCAAGCTCTGCTATGCCTGACTGGAACGCATGCTGTGTCTGGAGAAGTTTAGCATTCTCCTCTTGAATGGCTCTCATTTCAGTAGTGAAGTGGGTGGCGAGATGTGGGCTCCACTGGTGAGCATGTCTATGTTCAGGTAAGGCAGTGTCTCTATTCAGATTTCTCCTTAGGGAGTAGTCTGGGGCTAGCTGAGGCGTCTCGTGGTGAGCAGCATCCCCGTGAAGGCTACCAGGATAAGTCTGAGATGTAGAGAAGGGGTTAATATGGCCTGGATCTTCCCATGGACGAAATGCCATCCCCTCTGCCCTAGGAAGCGGTGAGCGCATCTGCAGCGGGTCTCTTTCGCGATGGCCCACAAAGTCCACTTCAAAATCATGAAATCTTGCCGGATGATCGTATTTGACGCTTGGGTCTCACATCAGGGGTTATCTCTTCAAGCAATTCCATCTTGAATAATACCTCCGGACTCGAAGGACCAATGTTGGGGAGGGTGGTGGTGCGTGGTAATAGGCGCTGATTCTTGTAGGTTTAGGTACTAAGCAAGATGGTGCACCGGTCAGAGTGCAAGGTGAAGAATGAGGAGACAACAGGATTTCTTAATGGCTTCTATATTGTAGAAACAGGTTTGCTTGTTGAAACGTCCAACAGTTTGGTAGTAATACATCGGTAGTCGCTATACAGTAGCTGGTTCAACTCAATGTGGTACTCATTACCAGTGGTAAATAACAGGGCATATCATCATCATCATCATCAGTCTGAAATAAGAAATGAATCACTAAATTAGATTCAAGTGAAATAAAGAAATACTTCAACTAAACATTGTGTCTGGTTGCATCCTTAATGCACAATTCCACCATAAGAAATACAGAAATTACTCTCACAGGCTTAAAATGCCTCATTATCTCACTACTGAGAAAATACAGCTTCGATTGTACTAAACAGCACACATAGCGCGGTCTCTGTCGCCACCTAGCGGCTTAACACGGTACTGCACATGCGTGGCTAATAATCTCCACATGGAGAAGTTTCACTCGGTTAAACTTCACAACGGCAAATGCAATCAGTTCGCTAAACACAGAACAGTTACACCATATTCTAGGCAATCAACTGAAAGTAGCCAACACTTAACACAAGGCAAATTAACAGCTTTAGCTGTAACTAGGAAATATAATCAAGGAAAATACGATATACATGCACACAGGAAGTTAGAAACTTACTTATCGTCAGTGACTGAACCACAAGTCATTCACACATCTGTAGGATGGTTGTAAACTAGGAATATTTACGTAAAGGACATTTTATAAACTAAATTGGCAGGAGCACCACCAACTCGTGGCTTATTCCTTCTGGGAAGGCAGGGAAAGAGGAAGCAATACAGGAAACACTACCTGTTGTAAATGCAAAACACATAAGAGTCCCAGGAAAACACATAAAAGTCCTGGCCTTTTCTACAGTAATAGTGCATGTTTGAGCATTACAAAAAAAATGGCTTCTGGCAAACAAATTTAATCAATATTACTGTAATTTTGCTGCAAACTAATTTGCATATGAAATTATAACCTTGTAGCAAACTTGCACCAATCTCCTGGCAAAGTTGTGGGGGATTTGCAGCAAAGTCCTCAAAAGTTCATTAGAAGTTTGCCAAAACAACTCTTGCCAAAACAACAAATTATTGGCAAGTCAATGGCAATTTTTCATTGTTGCAACTTTGCCACTAGTGGCTGACTTGTGGCAACCTGCTCTGGTAAACAAACACTGTGGCCAATGAAATGCAGATTTACTGCAAACTTGATAACTTTTCTATAGCTGATTACATACAAAACTAGAAAAGCACTCGGAGAAGCGCAGACCTCCGCCAAGGGCGATGAGCAGTAGCGAAGTGCTTTTGATCTTGCACACCATTGGTGGAGAGTCTACATTCAAAAAATGACATCATGCAACTTTTAGCAATTTACATATACCTTCCCCCTTGCCTGCTGGACCAGGAAGTTGTAGGAATCAGAAGCACATGGAGCTCCGACATCATCAAAACAAACAAAAAGTGACATCTGACATGTCTTATGTTCATTGCAAATCAGGAGTTGCAGCTTTGTTGAAAGGACCACACATAAACCCCCTATTCATTACAACGCCTCTTATTTTTTCACACTACATCTCACTGTGAAGTCAACAGCAATCTCCCAAAGGAAGGCGGACCTTAGGGGCTTGTTCACTGCCACGACTGTATTTGCATATCTCCCATTTGATTGGTAGTCTACCTGAATCTAGACAATCCAACACTTTGATTGGCCCAGAGGCTACATTGAATGTAGACACCAGGCCTAATGGGAGAGCTGAGCTTGTCTACAGTTGAACGTAGACTTTGCACTTCTGTAGACTCCACTTCTGCCAAGGGCAATGTGGTCACAGACACAATAT
>JAODXP020006784.1:0-63764 GCA_027497455.2 Sardinella longiceps | reverse complement strand
CTTTCACAGAATTTCACCATATGTTTTGCATTGAGGCGACAGACATGCGTGATGCTCAATAATTGTCTGTGTGTCTGAATGTGTGTAATGGAAAATATTGAGGCATCTTGTATAACAAGTATCTTGAAGAGAAGTTTGTAAAGATGGAAAAACAGCCTAAGCCTAAGTCAGACCATCAAAACTCATAGGAAAACACACAGCAGACGCTTTCCCCAGCACTTTATAATTAAGGGGCATTGACAAAAAACACCAGTGACGTTCCACCAGATTCCAGTTGGACCGGAATCTTTTTTTATTGAAAGATTAAATGATCTGACTTTCTTCTAAGTCAAAACTGTAGACAAACACAATATGCAAAATAAATTAAGTACAAAAGAGAACCTTTTCTTTTGAGTAGCCATTGGCTAGGTCTAAATTAACTCAAGTCAAGTCAAGTCACTTTATTTATATAGCACATTTCTTACAACAGAGTTGATCAAAACTCAAACCATGGCAGTGTGTAGCACCCTAACATTACATTGAAAACCCAATGCATACTCTTTCCTGACAAGTCATTACTTTACAGAAAAAGTGGGAATCGGAATAGGCACACTGGTAATCATAATGACAGCAGCAGGCATTGGTTTGGTGAGTATAAGAATCTCTTTCAAGTTCAGTCTTAATTTTAAATTTAAATTTAAATATAAGACTGCTTGGCTAATGGTCATAGACTCATGATGCTATGTGTACAGGTACTGTGGATGAAGAAGAACGATTATTTACCGGCAAGACGGGAAGAAATTGCGATGCCGAATAGAAGTTGAGTAGAGCTATCTAATGGAATAGCTTGAGCCAAGGTTGTTTCAAGGGGCTTTAGTCCTCTTTTTTGGTTGCATCATCTCACCAGCCCCAAGCATAATCATAATCTGGAACATAGCTCAATCAGACAGACCCATATACTGTACATAGAACACCTATCATGACACTGTATGACACTCTGACCACCTCAGCTTCTATGGATGAAATATAAATGAAACATCTCAACATCAGCTATATCGGACACATTCCCGATCTTGGACTCTTATCTTTTCTGTTCTTTTCTTTTTTCTTTTCATTGAGCTGTTGCAGTAAGACCATTTACCTCCATCTGTCTGTCCTAGGAATTCCTTAATGGGTTCTTCCATGGGCAATGACACACTTCTGGTAAAAATTTCATTAGAATCCGTCCTCAGTTGCTAACCGACAAACAAAGAAACAGACAGACAAATTCAACGAAAACGTAACCTCCTTGGCGGAGGTAATAACATTAATCTAATGACACTCCATTCGTGGTTATGATTGTCATTAAATGCCTTTAAGGTTTTTTTAATGTTTGCTTTCCAAAGTCTACGTTTTAAAAAGCAAATGATACTCAAGTCATAAATATGAATGAAATTACATTACATGTTCATGATACGTGCAATGTTTATAACAGGTTTATGCCATACTTGCAGACTCCTTCAAGTGAAGAGTTACCATTTAAAGATTTTATATATTTTCTTTAATATATTTTGTTAAGGTTTGTTTTTTGTTTTGTTTAATTGGAGAATGCCTTGTAATTCATGGTTTTGTTTTTCGATGGCAGCTGCATTTTTGTACTACAAACTGAAGTTTCACTGTGAATTTGCTACTGACAATGTGAAGTTAAATGTGTCTTAATGGTGTTTTTTATTGTAACTGCCAAACACATTTCTACCGACATACACAAACACTCCCAATATGAATACAAGGAACGTCAGCCTGTGATTATGTGTTTCATGCATAACGTTCATCGCACTGATGTCACATGATACATCCAAAAGTAAAATTAAGCACACATTGCGCTTTGCTTGCTAAAACCCAATGTGGCCCTTCAGCAAAAATAATTGCCCACCCCTGCCCTACAGTATACCATCATGTTTTGGTGCTAAATACAAATCTTGTTATTCACAGGAATTGCCATGTCTCACTTGCCTGGTCATAACCAGACCTTTGGTCTGTGCTTCTCTTTATACGAGGGTCTGGGATCTTGGCTATGAGAAATGATTGCTTGCTGGAGATTTTTAATTCAAAATTATTGGACCAGCCATTGACTGATAAATATCGTATTCTTGCGCTGCATTCTTGCGATGTGAGCAAGGTTAATGGCCAGAATCCCAGATCCTCTATGTACTAGTATGTAGTTGGTGTTCATTAAATAATTTTGCACTAACAAGAAAACACACTTTCACCAGCATAAAGTTCAAGTACACATGGACAAAGATCTTGCACATAGACTATCCTGTATACAGCACCATTGACACTACATGGTTATGTATCAATGTGAGGTTAGTTATGGAGCAATACAAATGATAAAAATGTGAAGTATTAGCCATCTGTCTATGGTAGAGGTGGTACATGGTACAGTAGAACATAGAATCTCTCAGGGTGTACACAGCATTTAAAAGTTTGGGAACCATTGCCTAGTATTGCATGAATTGAAAACTACAGTACTTTTCAATCTTACATGCACTCAATATGATTACAACATATTAGATCAGGGGAAGCACTACTGAAGCATAAATTAAGTATTAGAGAACTAAGAATGAAGTATTTCCTGTCACGATCTGTGACGGTAAATTTAGGACCCAAGAACAGACGACAAAAACAGGTTGATCTGTAGGTGAATTTTACTCACTGCCCGTGATCAAAACAAGAGTATCCAAAAGTTTACAAAGATCCAAAATAAGCTTGTGGAGCCAGCGCAAACAGAAAACATGCACAGAGGTGTACGCTGTAGTCAGAATAATAATTCGGCGGTGAGCCTCGAACAAAACACACTAAATATAGGTCAAGTCCTAATTGCAGAACTGTCCGCAGGTGTGCGGTGCGACAGTGACAGGCTCCCGTAGCTGTCAATCACCGTGGTGTCCTGGGCTGAAGCGCCGCAAGGGGATATCGGGCGGGGTGCGTGACAATTTCCCCTGTTATCATTTGCCAAAATTAGTCAGATCTGGTTAGCACTGTAAGTTAAATCCTTCCCACTCCATGTAGAACATTGGGTGGTGCCCATCTCTGTTTCTGTAATCCCAGGCCACATAGCAGGGCATTGTGACTACAGTGGGGGGAATTAGTCCTCTTCTGATTTGCTGGTTTCCTCAAACTAAGAATCAACATTTATTCTGACTGACAGTAGTTTTTTTTTTTTTTTTTTTTTTTTTTTTTTCAAAATGCTGTGGTCCTTTTTTACATTTTGTTTGTTAAACTGAATGTATTGTACAATAATTGATTTGCTGAAATGAATTTTTTTTTAATAATAAAAAAGAGACAGAAAAAAACGTCCTCTCATCGTAGAGGCTGTGGATGGGTGGGGGAGGGGGCAGAAATGCCTCAACACTCGCTACTACTCTGCATGCATGGCATATGCATCATAGAACTTGTTGATTGTCAAGGAAAGGAAGACAACATGAAATGCATCAGAACTGGGCTGGTCAGAAACACAAAGAAACTATATTTTTTCCACCGCCATTTTTTATTAACAAATTTCATTCCATTGAGCTACTGACCTACTGAAGAGTTTGTTTTGCTGCCTGGTGTAAAGCTCTCTTTTGAACCTGCTTTTTTAAAACAGGAAAGAATGACATTAATATACCTATTTTTACACTGTGATTTAGTCTGTTCATAGATCAATATTATCTGTAGTATCTCTGTGATAGTTTCTTTTCCCTGCAACAAACCAAACCAATCAGGCTAATCTTAAATGTGTGTTTCAATGAAACTGACTTATTAGCAAATTTACCATTACTGATATACAGTTTTAGTTTCCCTTCCAGAGATTTCTGAGCCGCCTGTCTGCTGATATGACGGGTCGCCTCCAGAAGGGATCCTACTCTAAACCCAGAGTGTACAGACTCTTCTGCCAGCACATGAGCGAGTGATGGTGACAGAGATAGTTACATCGACAATATTATTGCACAATATTATGACAATATTATGACACAGTTACAGGAAAATAGCAGTAACAGTATTATGACTGACCGTTTACTGTAACATCAGCATTGACTTTGTTTTTGTGTTACAGTGGTGAGGTTACCATCTCATTACATCAATTCAGCATTTTTGCTACATCACGGAATTAAATGATACACACATACAGTAGGCTACATGCCATTCATATTGTAAGACCTATTGGATGATATGGAAATCGACCAAACACACACACATACTGGTCCCATTTTTAGGGCCTATGGGAGAGCGCTGACTGCTTTGGCTCTGTATCAGACGGTTGTTTCCCTCTACATGTGCATGAAGCAGTAGTGCTTAGAGGCCAAAGCAGAAGTCACAGAGAGGCTAAAATCATATGACCAATCATACTTCCTGTTTAAATGGGCACTCTTTTCTATCACTAACTGTAAGACTAGCTCTGAAGTCTCATACCAGCTTTGGGTGTCAGTGACCAGAGGGCTACTGAAGGGTTCTTTGGAATTCTCAACCATACTTGCCTAGTGTCCCACCAAAGAGGAAATCACCTCGAGCTCTTTGACATCAACAAAGGGTGTCAGGGAAGTATAATACTATGCTTTTGAGTTTATTGTAGCAGCATACAACTCTGCAATATTTTGCCTTAGATTGAGCACCAAAAAAATTCAGCAATTGCAGAGCAGAGAAGAATCCATGATCTATCTCACTGCTGCCATCCAGTGGTGCGTAGAGGCAATAATAGTTCACCATGCATGTATGCAGTCTCCTCAACCTGCTGAATAAACCTAGGATTAATGTGAGAATCAAGTCTCACAACTCTGCCGCTAGTCACACAGCATTACTGGTACCCTTGCCAACTATAAGGACAATAAGGTCCAGACCTTCGCCATTTCTTTGGCTTGAAATGACATTGATGACATTCAAAGAGGTCCCAACAGTTCAGAACTCGGAAGATGAATGCGACTCCTGCAATAATGCCGAAAGCACTCGGAATGCAGAAGTGACACCACAGCCACAGAGACTTCTATGATCTTAGTAACTTACATTATTTTAGTACTCTTGTGATGGGTGTGTGAATGATGTAAAATACAGAAGTAGTTCAGACAGATGGTCACCCAAGGATTATGAAACGTATTATTATTGCAGAAGAAATGGGAGCATTTCGCCAATCTGAAGAAGTGAAACTGCATTCACTCGACACCACTGCACCCTTGGATGACTGCAGGCCTCCAGTCTATAACTCTGTAACAAGCAGTCTGTATATTAATGCTCTCCGCACAGTACTCTGACTGGCTTTCGATGTTGTATTTTCATTCAATGCTCTAGTTTCAATAGATGCAATGATAATGACAATCTTGTTGTCCACTAGCTTTCCTTTCCTTCCTTTTGAAAGATTATAATAATTTAATTTGTGACTATAAACTACAAAACTACTTTAACAGACATCCGTGATTCACAGTTCTGTCCTTGGGGTAGGAATACTGTCAACTCAGTTGAAGGGCAAATTTGTTTTATGTAAATTCTCCCTCAATACCAAAAAACTCTTAGCACTGGCAAGAGCAGTGAGTTCCTGTAAGGTCATCCAGACAGAACATTTTCTTCTGAAATGTGATTGGTAAACAAGCATTCCAGAACCAGCTTGAATTGGCTCCACCCTTAATGTGTGTGTATTGGACCCCCAACAACCAGCTAAACAGCTCAATGTGGGACTATAACCAGCAGGTGGCAGTCTTCACTATGTGAATCATGGAGGTATTATAGTAAATCATGCCCTTTATAGTCAAAGCCATATTGAACACTGGGGCTGAGATACATGGACCACGGCTTTGCTAATGCGCTAAGTTCCGAAGCTGACGCATGCATCCACATTGATGTTAGCTCTTTAGTCCAGAGGGTGGAAATAATACATCTAGTTTGTTTGCCTTACAACAATCAAGAAGAGAGTTAGTCTCTCTCTTTATAAGTTATAACATGAAAGAAAGATAAATGAAGAATGCTAATACTCACTGGATGGATTGTTGCAGTCGAAACAAAAAGCAACGTGGTTGTTTTACACATTGTGTGCTTGAGAGGTAGGAAACTTATGTAGCTACCTGTAGAATAATTCTCATAACTAAGGGGATGTTCAGTCAAAGACAGACACACGTAACAAAAAAAATGATGTGGCATAAATATCATCCAAGTTCTTGAATGCAAGTGAAGATGGGCATAAACTTCTAAACTAAAATTCATACTTATGTATTTGACAGTGTAGCACACAACTTTATTTCCGTTGCTATCATAGGCATAATTGCAGGGAACCAAAACAGAGTTACAGGATGGGGGTTGGTGTTGATGATTCTATTTCATCCTAGACATTGCAGAAAATGCGCTAAATATGCTAAAAACCAAACTTCACCTTTAAGTCTGTATTGTGCTGCAGCCTACCCGCGGTACTACTCAGGCATGACGTAAATATCTATGTGTCACACACTCTCTTTCTTACTCACTCTCTTTCTTACTCTCTTTCACTCACACGCACGCACGCACCCACACAAACAGGAGCATTACTTCCTCATTTGCGCTCCACCCCTTCCAAGAAAGCTACACACACACACACAAACAGGAGCATTACTTCCTCATTTGCACTCCACCCCTTCCAAGAAAGCTGTTGAAAGCTTGACGGCTCCTCTTTTGAAGTTGTAGTGTTACACAGTACATGTATACAGTATATTCAGGGAGAGGTGTCTCTACCAATGAGAGGTAGTAGAAAATCACAAACATGCAAAGTCAGACTGCTGGCAATAAATCGGGTACACAAATCATGATCTTTTTTTTTTTTGTCATCTGTTTAGAGGAACAAGAAGCCACTACTGGGGTTACATGCCAACACCTGCCCCAGCAACAGTGTGTGTGTGTGTGTGTGTGTGTGTGTGTGTGTGTGTGTGTATGTGTGCGTGTGTTTATAAGACAGAGGGGGGTCAGAGTGAAAGTCTCTGAGGCAGTGTGTGTGTCTGTGAGTGTGTGTGTGTGTGTGTGTGTGTGTATAGATACATACTTAAGGAAATTAAGGCGTGTATTTGTGTAAAAGAGAGAGCAAAAATCAGATATCCATTCATAAATTAGTATATTCATATATATATATATACTAATTGTAACTACTTACACGGCCTGTACAATGATCGGTTCTTACATGGTTAATCACTGGTTAAAACTGACCTAAACCACCATTGCATTGAAACCATCAAGGCCCACTACATATAAATATTTCCATAATTATGTAAAACTGTATCTTTACATGGCATTTCATTACATTAGTTCAGTTATTTGTTGCATCATAAATAAGCCAAACACACAATGCCATTGATATTACTTATGTTATGATATGGAAATTAGCCAACCAAACACACACACACACACACACACACACACACACACACACACACACATGCCAATCTCATTCACTCCAGCAACATACCTCAAGGACTTTCTGAAACACTGCCAGTCTAGAAATGTAAGCTCACAGTGTGGCTATATTATGTTGCCTGTTATTATGTTACTGATATCTATTACTGTCTACTGTTAGTGTTATCGCTTATCATGGTTGATATCTTGATATCAATTGCACTTTATGTTCTAGTGAGTTGTGATGTCTTAAACATCAAACACATTAACAACTCCCCAGTTGAAATAGTCAGCAGTTTCAAGTTTTTAGGTATTCACATTTCAGACACACTCTCATGGTCTCTTCACATCACCTGTGCAATTAAGAAGGCACAGCAGAGACTATTATTTTTTAAGGTGTTTAAAGAAATATGGCATGTCCCACAACATACTCATTTTTTGATTGATTCGAGAGCATGTACAAATCCAAGTGTCAATCAAGGAAAAGTCGGAATTTTTTCCACCACACTAGTAACAGGCTATATTATTGGGTAAATGACAGAAATGACCAAAGTAGGCCCACCTGCAATCCCCCTCCAGGCCCCCAGATGCCACTCCAAGCTGAGGTGAAAACTTGAGAGCCCTGACTAATGGTAAGCCCAGCTGTGGAGTGTCAGTGACCTCAGGGCTAAGAAATACTCCCATCAGTCTCATCGGCATGTTACACTTTTCTATGCCACAACTTTCAGATACAGCAGGAACAACACTGCAATAAAGAAGAAGTTTTTCTAATTGCAGCACAAGCTTCTACTTTTTTTGCACCGTTGTGAAGGCTGTATCTGAATGCGGTGGCATAGATGTGTAACAATCCCAGAATTGAGAATAGTCAAGCAGCAAAGAGGAAATCACCCTGTGCTCTTTGAGGTCAACAAAGAGACGCAGGATGGAAGATAAACACCCTGCTTTTGAGTTTTATATAGTAGCCCACAACAGCACAATGTTCCATCATAGTCACACACACACATGACTACAGGAGGCCAAAGAAGTGAATATTTTGCCTTAGACTGAGCACTAAAAAATGAGCAATGGCAAAGCAGAGAGGAGAATCCATGATGTCGCTGTGATGTCTCACTCCTGCCATCTAGTGGTGTGGGGAGGCAATGGTTCACTGTCATTCGACATCCAGTCTCCTCAACCTGCTGAATAAACATGTGAGAATCAAGTCTAACAACTCTGCCTCTCGTCACAACAGTACCCACACCAGCAGTATAAGGACAGCAAGCCAGATCTATGTCCTTTCTTTTGCTTAAAATGACATGTCAATTTATGACTGGGTTTTACAGTTGGGAATTCTTCCATGATGAAAGTAGTTGAAAGCATTTGGAATGCAGAGGCGAAATCTCATCCACTCAGATTGCGTTGATTTTAATAATGCTGTTTTCACTTTGTTTAGTATTGTATGATGGGTGTGTAAATGATGCAAATTACCCCCAAAAGAGGAAGCTGTGGTCCAGAGAGACTTGAAAGCTGGACTGTCTGGATTGGAAGAAATCCAGAAGTAGCGTAGGTCACCCTACGACTTATGAAACCCATGAAGGGAGATAATTGCAGAAGAAATGGGAACATTTCACTAATAGAAAGAAGTGAAACTTCACTTCACTTCACTCCACTCCACAACTGCAGGCCCCCAGTCCTACTCTATAACAAGCTCTCAGTATTATTGTCTTGACTACAGAGCTCAGACTGGCTTTTAATGTTTGTATTTTCATTAGTATTTTTTTAGGATTTCACCAACTCCGCAATATAGTGATAATGACCATCTTCATGTAGGCCTACACCCATTTTCAAAGTTTAAAAATAATTCAGTTTAGCAGCTATCCACAAGGGGCAGGCTTTAGTCTGAATACTGTACCGTGCTGACATTGCATGCATTAAGCATTTAGGCCTATCATGCTGGCATGACTACGCACATGTGAATGTCTTTGTGCGAGTCTTTCCTCTTCCTAGTCCCACCTCTCTCTCTCTCTCTCTCTCTCTCTCTCTCTCTCTCTCTCTCTCTCTCACTCCCCCTCACACACACACACATACACACATACACACACACACACACACACAGTGAGACAATATCGTCTATATATACCTCCTCATTTGTGCTCCACCCCTTTACAAGATTGTATTCTTTTTCAAGTCTTTTTCAAGTACTGTGCATACTGTGTTTGTTGAGCTGTCTTGTGCTGTCTGATCCTTGAGCGTTCCGCCCCTCTCTGACCGCCTCTTCCATCTCATTTGAATCAATGAAAAGATGTTTATTTTGTGTTGCTACAGTTCTTTTGAGTTGCAAGTGGGCTTGATCAAATTGTCCTGGGTGTTTGTTATCGTTCTGTCAGGTTCCCATCATATTGCAGGGATGAAATATCAAGCAAACAAACAACATTGTGTCTTGTTTCACTGATTGGCAAGACAGCTAATATGGTAAATGATTGTTGCATAAGTAGTTGCACATAGAAAGTCTATTAACTTCTATACATGTAACTTCTATACATAACTGTAACATCTATACATATCTTCATGATGATGACTAAACTATAGGAAACTAATGATTAATAAGTCTCTTGATGTGGCAGATGCATAGGGAACATGCTTCCGATTGTGAAAATATAGAAACTATTCTCCTGAAAAGCAGGGTGTGTTCAAATTAATTTCTTAGTGAGGCCCTACAGAAATCAACATGCCCTTAGGCATTTAAGAGAACTATTTGAATAAATGTTTGAATAAACATTTGAATAAAGTACTCTTAGGTACAGTACACCAAAACACACAAAATGAGGTATTAAATAAATAAATAAATAAATAAATAAATAAATAAAAGAAAAGCAATAAAGAAAGCAGACAGAATGAAAAAGTAAAAATGGTAAGTTTATGAAACTTTGGGAAATGATGCCTCATTAATAAGTTAATCAAAAAATATTTTCTCTAAAAATGTACTGTATGTTTTAAAGAATAATATAGTAGGTAGTGACCATACAACCTAATATGGTAGCAAATAACAATAGGAGAACCGCTGACCATGAATTTGGAGTTAATATTGCACATTTTAGTGGTTTAAAATAGAGCTTGAATATGCGTCCACTGTAGTGGACACCATGCATGAAAGGGTTAATTTCTTAGTAAGGCTCTACAGAAATCAACATGCCCTTAGGCATTTAGGAGAACTATTTGAATAAATGTTTGAACAAGGTACTCTTAGGTACAGGACACCAAAACACACAAAATGAGGTATGCATAAATAAATACAAGAGAAAGTTTACCAAGTTTACAAAGAAAAGCAATAAAGACAGCAGACAGAATGAAGAAAATAGACCACAGCAGCTTTAGTGAAATGACCTTGACTAAGTTGATGTGGCCAAACGGAGGCCCACAACATACCACACGACTAGAGGAAACCGCTTTCGGTTTCAGTCACAGGACAGCAGTTCTAGGCAAGTTTATTTATACAGCACATTTCAGATACTGTATAAAGAGCATTACATTAAAGAAATGCGGGAAAAATGAAAAATGTTACAAGAATAGAATAACTATAAATGCAAAAATGTGTAGATGTCACTAGATGGATTGTCTCAGTCTAACTGACAGGAAAAAGGACTATTTCTCAACTATTTCTGAAGTCGAACAAAAAACAATGTGGTTGTTTTTACACCTGTGTGCAGGCAGGAAACATACGTAGCTGTAGAAAAAGTCTCATAACACAGGGGATGTTCTAGTCACAGACAGAAACACGTTTAAAAAATATAATGTAATGTGAAAGTTCTTATACATACTTATGTATTTGACGGTGTAGCACACAATTTTGTTTCCATTCCAATCAAAGACATAAAGGCAAGGGCACCAGAACAGAGTTAAAGGAATAGTCCACCTCTTTATATAAATTGGTTACTAACCCCCTTACCTGGAGTTACATATGTGGGTATAAGAGCATTTTGGTCTCAGTGCATGCTTTGTCCTATTCTGGCAACCCCAATTTTACCTCTAGCTTAGCATAGGCACTGGAAAGTAAAGTTGCCAAAGAGTTGCTATCTGGCAACTTTGCATTCCAGCACCTATGCTAAGCTAAAGCTAAAAAATGGGGAAAATTGGTGATGCCATACTAAGAAAACACAAGCACTAAGAACAAAATGTTTTCACCCACATAATACTCAGAGTAAGGAGGTGAATAACCAATTTTCATAAAGAGGTGGACTATTCCTTTAAGTGAATGAAGTAGCCAAAGTCATTTCAGTTCTGCAGTAGCAGGCCAAGACAAGATACTTTGTCACAGTGCCATGCAATGGTACAATAATGTTATCGTACGTCAGTCTAGTCTTTCAAGTTCTGAGGAGAACTCTTGTTCATAAACAAATGAATCATTTGCCAGCTGAGCTCAATATGTGACACATCTTTTTGTCACACACTCTTTCTCTCTCACTCTCTCTCTCACTCACTTACTCACTCACTCACTCACTCACTCACACACAAACACACACACACACACACACACACACACACACACACACACACACACACACACACACACACACAGGAGGGTACTACGGGCACAGGAGCATTTTCATAGCTATACTTCCTCATTTTTACTCCACCCCATTCCAAGACAGCTGTTGTCGTTATGACAACTCTTGTTTTTCAAGTAAAAATATGTAGTCCTCACGCACATCCAAATTTTTGTTGGGTGCAATACCAAAGGAAAGTATCACTGTAAAAAACAAAGTAATATGCACACCGGAGCTCCCATTTTTACCATTTTACCTTGTTTTTCAAACACACCGTAACAACTTTGGGTCTCACAGCAAAACACATCTTGTCTCTACCAAGGTGACACAATGGAAAATCAGAAACATGCAAAGCCAGAAATACTGGCCATAAATCAGGTCCATAGGTCATTTTTGTATCATGATAAGGAGGTACTTTTTTATTGCATCACAAAAAACAACGCATTCATTAACATGCTTGTGGAACTCCCTCACTCGTTGACTTCACCCCTTCAATTTTATTTGAATCATTACAAAGCATCTACAGTACATCTATGTAAGGACTTGTTAAGAATTCCTTCTATGACAATGAATCGCTGGAATGCACTACTTTAGAAAAAGGCCAGAATGCCTTTTCTCTATTTTTCTTATGAAATAAACTCAGGGAGTGCTCTTGACAGCTGAACAATGTTGTGTTTAAAGGAGCAAAGCCCTCCTGTCTCATAAAGTGTATTTACATGTCTGTTTGCAGTGTTGGGGATAACGCGTTACAAAGTAACGCGTTACAACCGTCTCTGGCGTTACTGTAATTTCGTTACTGTTGTCAGGAACTTAATAACGTAACGCATTACAGTTCAAATTTCACTAACGTCATTACAGTTACTAGACTATAGCAACGTTCGTTACAGCGTTACCCACGATTTTCTTCAGTGACATTCAGATTAACAAATTTACATGTAAATCAGTGAGCTACCGGTAGGCCAACATGTCAAAACTGCGTTGTTTTTATTAGTGGCATGCATGCCTAACTGGTTGCTGTGGAAATCGATTGATTCAGTGAGAGGGAGATGGAAGAGAGAAGTCACGGAGAACACTGGCATCTTCGCCAACTGGAAATATTCACATTATTTTCAGGTAGTTGCCTGCAAAGGCAAAAACATGTCGGTTAAGTGCTCGCTATGTCCTGGTGATAAACAGCTTCCCACTTCTACACAGACAGCACTTGGCCAGACAGCATAGTCGTACAAAGCTGGTGGCTAAAAATCCCCATAGCCACCGGGACGGTGATGATGAGACTGCCCCAGCACCCAAACAGGCGAAACTTACATCAGGAGAGGGAGGATTACGACAGGTAACATCGCAGGCAGAAATAAATAATCTAGTTGCAGCCTATGTTATGGAGGACATGGTTCCGCTATCAACAATAGAATCCCCCTTTTTAGGAGAATATTAAGCAAAATACCAACAACGCGAGCTCCCATATCAGACAGAAAAAACATTTTCGAGCTACTTGAGCAAATGTTATGCTGTAATGGAATCGGATCTCAAAAAGACATTTGAGACCACAGAATTCGTTTCTACAATGGCAGATATACAACAAAAGTTATCTCGGAATGACTGCTCACTGGATTGATGAAAACTTTCAGCGCGAGAAGGCTGCCATTGCCTGTAAAAGGGTCAGAGGGAGACATAGGCTACATATGACGTTATAGCCAGCGAAATAGAGCAAGTTCATTCAAGTTATGGGCTAAAAGTAAAGTAACAAGTTACTTTTTAAAATTAGTAACGAGTAAAGTAATCTCATTACAATTCAAAGCAGTAACTAAAGTAAAGTAATTAGTTACTTTTAAAAAGTAACTTCCCCAACACTGTCTGTTTGTGGGGGGACTCAAGACATGCTGCATGATGCCTGACGATAGTTGGATGGGGGGTGTTAGAGTAGTTCATTATCTACCTTTGGCTGGTGAACTCTTTTCATTGTTTGCGTGTCATTGTGTGGTGTGTGTGTACACGTACGTGTGCATCTTCCTGTGGTGTGTGTGTCTGTGTGTGTGTGTGTGTGTGTGTGTGTGTGTGTGTGTGTGTGTGTGTGTGTGTGTGTGCAGGAAAGCACGCTTCTTTATCCACATACTGTGTGTGGTTAGTGAAATATGCAGCAGGCCTCTTGAAAAAAAGAAAGAAAAAAAGAATCATCTATGGTGTTTTGCTAGTGTAGTGGAAGGTTTTGCCATTTGTGTGCAGAGTTTTGCAAAAATAGCCTAAAGTTTCAAATTTTGCACCTAAGCAATCAGAAAAAGGCCTATTAAGCCTGGTGGCCATATTGGGCAACAGAGATTAAATCACCTTCAGATCAGGTGGGTTTACCCAGGCTAGAAAGATGCAATAATGAGAAGACGTTTCGTTTTTTTCTCGTCATGGAAAACTACCAAAACCATACAGGATGTTATTATGTTGCATGATCTGCAAGTATTATTATGCCAGTTTCAGTCCAGCCAGTATTCAAACATGAAAGGAGGAAGTAAAACCATAAAATATGGTTGTGACTCATTGAATGTGGTTGTCCTGGTTTTACAGGTTCAGTGGTGTTTATTGCACAATGATTAAAGGGCAGAGAAATGAAAAACATTCTGCTCTCTCCCTCTCACTTTCTTCATGCTCTGTGTGTATGTGTGTGTGTGTGTGTGTGAGAGAGAGAGAGAGAGAGAGAGAGAGAGAGAGAGAGAGAGAGACTGTGTGTGATTACAGTAGTCCCTTTTAAACCCTCCTGTTGTCTACATTTCATGTTCAGCAGTTTGAAGTTTCCAAAAATTAGAAAGGGAGTTTGAGTTTGTCGTTCTATGTGGTTCAAGCACAAGTTTAAAACTTAATGTTCTACAAGATAAACATAACCAATGAGGCATTGCCTCCATATCTGAGACCGACTTGAAACATCCTCATTAAAAGTGACTAGCTGGGTGTTATTCATTAGGTGTTATGTAATCTGAGTAGCCTACTGGTAAGTTAAGTTCAATTGCAAAACAAAACCTTTTCTCGATCTCTTTTTTTTGCAAACAGATCTCAAACACAATGTTGGTCAGAGGACAATTGTGGTATGAATCAAACAGATGTGCAGTCTTATTTTAGATTAACCTAGATTTTAGGTCACGCCACAGCATGCAGGGCTCAGCCTGTGTGTCCACTTCTTGTGCATTTCCATCTCGGTAGCGTGCTAGCTATGAGTCAGATTGATATCATCTATTGGCATGATTCCCACACCTCTTGCAGCCATGCTTTGCACACAGACACTTCTGTTCTGAGGACACTCCTATCTCCCTAAAAAGCCTGGCAGGGAGAGTAGAAGCTAAAAGCCCCCAGCCCCAAACCATGAGTGTAGTGGCTGTTGGATGCAGGGGTCCCACGTTTTGGAACAATTCATTCATGTAGGCAATTTGAACCAAGAAAAATGGGAAGAATGGTAGAGAAGTCAAGTGAAAAGGAATTGTGGAGTGATCGGCAAAGGAGATAAACATTTGATTGAGGTTTTTATTTTGACGTCCTCATATTTCTAGGCTGCAGCACCAGAAAAAATAAACTAGAGCTGATAGCTTTTTTGGGGGGCAAGGCAACACCTTCAACTCAACTCAACTCAACTCAACTTTATTGTCCTCAGAAGGCAATTGGTTGTGCAGCAAGACATAATACATAACACAACACAGGACAAGACAAACAACAACCAACCAACCATAAAGTGCAGTGTGCAAGCAGATACATTGTCATGTGTACAAGAGCATAACAATAACAAATAAAGGAGTCTCTTAAAATACCTTAAAATCATCAAAAACCATTCAAGTATGTAGGGGTAGAAGATCTGAGTTTAGCAATGAAATGGCACTAGGGACAAATGAGAATCTGAACCTATTAGTTTTTACCAGAGGGAGTCTGAAAAGTGTGCCAGAGGGAAGTAGCTGAAATTAACGCTTCAACTCGATGAATCCAAACAAAATGAACTCGGAAATGAACTTCAGTGGATGAATCAGTGGGGTCAAGGGATAGGTGGGAATTGCCCCAATTTTGTTATTAATCAGAGTTGTTTTAATCATTTGACAGCACTTATTATAATTTAAATTGATAGATGGATAATGGTTTCCAGATATCTGATTCTTTAGAGGCAACAGTACTGGGGTTGTTTGTTTCAGATTTTGTTCATTTATTTGCACAATGGTTACAGAGAACAGTGGAAAACATCTTTTGGAATTTCCCTTTGTGGTCACATTGTGTGTGTGTGTGTGTGTGTGTGTGTGTGTGTGTGTGTGTGTGTGTGTGTGTGTGTGTGTGTGTGTGTGTGTGTGTGTGTGCGTGCGTGCATGTAGCATGTACAGTATGTGTGTGAACATACGTGTATTGTAATGTCTGAGCCATCAACACATCAATTACATGTGGAAAACCTTTGCCAGGGCTGTTTCTGTTGGTATCTATGCAACCTTCCCTAGCCTGTAGGACCAAACCATGACAAAGTGACTGAAGATCACCTGCATGTTGATGCTGACAATAGCAAGTCTAGAGGAAGTGGCAACAACCTGTGGCCTACAGTACTTCCTGAGCTGCTGGCAAATGTGCAGTTTTGCAGCTTTGTGCTGACACAGCAGACACACAGAAATGTAACAAGTTCAAGACAAAATATAAGATATCAGGTAGACAGCCTGGGGGGGTTTGCATAGATTTCAACAGTAGCCTAAAACATTCATGGTACTCTGTCCGAAATGCCACATGAACCAAGGAAAAGCATGCCATTATAATAGATCATACAGTATCTGACCCTTACACAGTAAATAGTGGAAGACAGTGATAGATGACAGTAATTTTATCTGCTAGATGAAAGCTCTACACAGTGTGGACAAGAGAAGAGGTGACTCGGTGGAGAAGGCCCAGTGGTCAGGCTAGCTATCTATATTTAACTGTGGTTATATGGCCTAGATGCAGCTGAAATTAGGCTGCGTATTTGATACAAGACTCATGGAACTGGGGCTAGGGTTATGGTCTTTATGAAAGAAAGATAAAGTTGACAAGAGAAATAATTATAAGAGATAACATCCACCAAGGTGGATGATCAAGTATTTAATTCATAAAAGAAACATGTGGTTCAGCTACGTAAAGAATCAAACATGTTCGGTTGCTGTACTATTTTCTGTGGTTAGAAGTTTAGTCCACCCCCCAGACTCAGGCTCTAAGCAGAAGAATCTTTATTCTATATTGCCTATCCTGAAATCAGCACTTTGGACAGACACAACTCAACGCTTTCTTTGCCTCCTCCTCATTAATAATTTCCTTGTATCAGGACAGCTTGGTGGATGTTATCTATCTCTTATCTTCTCTCCACTACACACCTGTGTGAAGTTGGCCCCCCTCAAACCCAAAATGCTGAAATAACACTGCAGTTTGTTTGTCCTGTGTTTGTGCTGTAAATATTTTTGTTTGTGCTATTACATAAAGCTTTTGAGTAATTCAATGTTATTTCAGCATTTTGGGTTTGAGGAGGGTGGGCAGCTTTCAGGCAGATCCGATGGAGACTGTTTGGAGTGGTTTGGAGTGATTTGGACGTGGAGGGGGGCTGCGTGACGTCACATGTCAGAAAATGTATTTTTAAATTACTCAAAAGTGTTAATAGCACAAACGGAAATATTTAAAGGGGGGGGGGGGGGGCATTTACTATTTTGGTTTGTAGAACTTACAGCCAGTGGTGTGTTTTGATTTGTTTTTTTTGTCCTCAACGGCGCTGTCCAGAGAGCACTGTCTGAAAGGCAGTACTTTAACTCCCACCCTAACCCTTATGGGGGGAGGGGGTGTAGGGGTTGAGGTATGAGGCGGAGCTTGCTCTTGTTCAGTCAGTTTATTTGTAAAATAAAGACATATTTGTAAATAAATACAGCACATTTGAAGAAAAACATATAGAAAGGAAATCATTGAATAAAGCACATAAGCATTTGTCTCAAAAATGACATTTTCTAAATAGGCGGAGCTTGCTCTTGTTCAGTCAGTTTATTTGTAAAATAAAGACATAATTGTAAATAAATACAGCACATTTGGAGAAAAACATATAGAAAGGAAATCATTAAATAAAGCATGGGAAAGCATTTGTCTCAAAAATAAATATGTCTAAATATCTAAAAATGACATTGTCTATATATGTAAACTTCACTAAATGTAACATCAGAATCAGATAAAACGCAGATATTCTGGTGTCTTTCAAACTAGATAACACTGACCAAATTCAGAGACCAAAAAGGCTGAGGCAGCAGGGAAGAAGGGAATCTATACATTACCGAAGGGAATCTATACATTACCATTTTCACTCAAGATGCTGATTAAACCAAGTTGGCAACCAGCACAGGCTTTTATGAGATACACAAAATGAATCTACAATATTTATATCTTTCTTCGCTTACGTATAGTTCGCACAACTGCAATACAGATGAGGGTTCCTATGGTGAATATCAAAATATTCAAAGCCAGAAGTAGGTAATTGATCCAGGTCCATTCAGGTATGGATGCTGACTTTTGTGAAGTTGGGGTGATAACAGTGGTGGTGATATCAGTGGTGGTGATAACAGTGGTGGTGAGCTCTGCAAGGGGAAAAATCTTTAAATCAAAACATTGCATTTCTATATTTAAAGCAAACTACTTACACATTTAGAATCATAACCTTCCTTAATTTAGTAGTATTTATAATTACAAACAATTGACGTTACAGATGCGTGCTTATTCATACACAAAAGTGAATGTGATGCATAAAAATGTTACTTGAGCCTACCATGTTCATCATAAACCTCTTCATAAACACGCAATACAGTGCCTTCTCCCAAATACCGGTCCACTTTTCCTTTGTTTAAGAATTTTGCGAAACACACCAGCTTTTGTTTATCATTCATGGTAACAGCCAACAGTGTGAGGGTGGTAAATGTTTCATTTCTTTCCACCTTTGCTCGAGTGATCAAGGGTAACTCGTGCAGGTCTTGGTATGATGTAGGATCGTTTGGTTGAGGAATCACCCATTTCATTGTATGACCCCTCACATCATTCCCATCCCAGCGAAGACTGCAATAAATAACAGCTGTATCTCCAGTCTTATAAATGGGCTTATTTGTCCACTGTTCCACCCAAACTCTTGCAGTAACTGTTGACACATAATAACCTTTAAATTTGACACAGAAAGAAACAGCCTAGTCCCACGCATATAGACTAATGGAAATAAGTCTCTTTGCAATGTAATGTGATGGGTCTTACCTGACACACAAAAAGTGAAAAACAGACAATATCTCAATTGGCTTTTCATTACTGTTGTTAATAAATATAACAGCACTCCCATTGCCAAAAAGAGTTAAAATGTCAAGGTTAAAAATGTATACGTACATAAATTACAAATAAGTAAATGTTATTGCAGAATGAATCTGACGTCTGAAAAACTTTCTTCAATGGTCAATGCTACAACAAGGAAGATGCAACTTTGTGCAAGTGCTTTGTACAAGCCCACAGAAGGAAGTGATGAGTGGGTGTGAAAGGGAAGTAGTAATGTAAAGCTCTCTCTCTCTCTCTCTCTCTCTCTCTCTCTCTCTGTGTGTGTGTGTGTGTGTGTGTGTGCTCTATGCCATCATGGGGAACACCTCACACCCCCTCTATGCACACCTTGGTGCATTAAGTGAACTGCTACTTGGATTTTTATTATATGTGTTCAAGCTCAAGTTTTTAGTTTGACTCAGCTAACATGTGGGGATATGGATACACTTGAGTTTCCAAGCTCATCCATTGTTCCACACCGGTGAAATAACCTTCAAAAGACTAATAGAACAACAGACACTCTCTCCACCTGCAAGAAATTGTTAAAGACCCAGCTCTTCTGAGAGTATCTCTTTTCCCAGTCCCTTAAACTACTAGGAATGCACTATCTACAGTATGCACTTACAAGATCACACTCTTGGATGGATGGATGGACGGATGGATGGAAGGAAGGATATTTCATTATCATTCATGCTTACGGTACAATGACATTTTCAGTTTGTGCAAATTCCACTAATACCACTTTTCCACCGAGGTGGTTCCAGGGCTGGTTTGGAGCCAGTGCCAAATCTCCAACCAGTTCTTTGGTTTTCCACACAAATAAACCTGGCTCTAGCTTTGGAAAACCAGTTCCAACTCAGCACCAACTGAAGGCTGGACCCAGAAACAAGAACCAGCTACGTCTGGTACTAGGGTGACCACCTACAAACAGACAAAATGTGGGACATGTAGCATGTTTAAGTGGGACAATGTGGGACATGTGGGACGTGGTATTGTTTGGGCCAGGACTGTCTTAATTTGTTCAGGATATTGGGCTTGTCCAATTAAATCTATCATGTTAATGCAATGTGTCTAATTCAAAGAGTTATTTTAGCTCGTCATGGAGTTATTATTGAATAGAATCATGCTGGGCCACCATGGCCAAAAATACCATGCCAGTTTTTGGTCCCAGTCCAGCCCTGATCATCTCCACAGACCAAATGATAGGCTACAGATGCTGACAGGTTGACAGCTTAAAGTATATATATAAAAAAAAAAAAAATAAAAAAAAAACAACACTATCATTCTCTAAAAGATCAGGCATTATGCAATTAAAAGTAAGCTCTCAGAAATTAGGTATAGAATCAAACTCAACTTAATAGGCCTATGTAAGACACAGAAAAAATATTAAGCCTTGGCTTCAAGTTTAACTAGGCTATTTCTGTGCAAAATAATATGCCAGGTCTAAATCTGCATGTTTGATCATTATTTTCAAAAGAAATGGTGACGTGACGTCTCACTAAGTTCCATGAAAATGCCATTGCAAAAAGATGAGGTAAGGTAAGTATTTTTTTTATCTCGTGGGAAATTCAACAAGTAGCGGGCTACATTACCTTGTCTTATATTAATTCTCGAGTTGCAGCTTTTATTAAATGAATGTAGGTAATGATAAAGCTTTTATCCTTTGGCGCACATATGCATAAAACCATAATAAGCTGTGCGCGATCGTGCCCACAGCGCAGAAACTCTCTCTCTCTCTCCATCCACTGACAACCAAGAGGCTTTCTACAATCGTAACTGAAGGCGTATATATTCTTTTTCGTAGCAACATATCCGAAATCCGAACTAAAGTTGGACCTGACAGTGCGCTCTCAGATTTGAGAATTACTTTCAAAGTTGTGAAGGTGTTTGTGCGCTTTAATAGCTTGGTTGATATACGGGTCAAACTGTCAACTTGCGCTTCTCTGAACAGAAACAAAAGGTCGACGTATCGATGTGTCGAACGAACATGCGGGACTGATGTTCAATTTGCGTGACGCGGGACAAAGGGTAAAATTGCTGTACAATCCAACGCAAAGCGGGACAGGTGGTCACCCTATCTGGTACTGAAAGTTCGCTTAGCTTGCTAATGTTTTGAGCGTAGATATTTTGCTGGCAGACAACTTCAAAATCGCAGCACACATATTCTTAAGTTAAAATAACAGGATTTTAAGATTGTACATGTACAACCTGCGCTAACTATGTAAAAATATTTGAGGGAAATGGTCAACTAAATGCATATCTGCCAACTATGAAGCTTCAGTTCACCGTTAATATTACTTTTCATCAGCGACGATAGTTTAGCAGTAGCCCATTGTGACGTTACTAGTGTAACAGGCTTGGGCACTGACGTAGCAACGCAGCACTAGCACTGGCTCTTGGCCGGTGGGAAAGCAAACTGGTTCTATGATAATCGACAGGTAGCACCAGCACCGAACTGGCACAAGCACCGGCCCAGAACTAGCACCTGGTTCTTGGCAGCGGAAAAGAGGTGTAAGAGAACTAAGGAGAGGGTGAGGGAATAATAGGGTACTCTAAAGCCGGCCGCACACTGGTTCCGACAGCATTTCGGAGCACTTTCGAATCCGACAATTTCGCCAAGCACCTAGCACAGTAGCCTGTTAAATTAACATTAGATGTCAATGGGCGGCTCCAACAGAATAGACTTGAATCATAATTCACAACCGACGGCGGAAGGGTTCGGCGCTGGTGTGCGGGGTAGCATTGAAAACAATGGAATCGAATGTTGGAAGCAGAGTGCTCAGCACTGTGTCAGAACCGGTGTGCGGTAGCCTTAAAGGGGTGGTTCAGAATTTTCGATGTTAAACCTCATTTCCAAGTAAGCCTGAGTGATATCTGTCATTGGAGACCGTTTTCAACTCATTTCATCCAGTCCTTCTATCAGCTGAGTTCGCTGGTGCTAGGCTAACGCAAGTGAGTGGACAGTGCTAGCCCGGCAATAAAAACAGTCTTACCCACTCTGCAGTCTCCCTTAGGCAAGTGAATTAATATGCCAGGCCATCGATGTGTACGTCCAAGCTGATACAATCATCTCTGAAGTACAACTACCCTTGAAAAGTGTTGTATTTTGCCTCCATTGTTCCCTGTTTGTCGCAAGGTGTGCAAGGTAGCGGATTGATATTACCTCGGCTACCTAGCGTTAGGTTTTGCCTTCTATCCCACTAACGTTATTAGTCAAACAACTAACCTGAGCAAGGTAATATTCCGCTGCTGCTGAGAAAGTAGTCCCTCAAAATGTAATGTTATCATGGCGATTCAAGGGTAGTTTTTCTTTTACGATGTTTTTTAATCAACACCGATGACCTGGCATATGAATGTATTTGCCTAAAGGAGACTGCAGAGTGGGTAAGACTGTTTTTATTGCCAGGCTAGCACTGTCCACTCACTTGCGTTAGCCTAGCACCAGCGAACTCAGCTGATAGAAGGACTGGATGAAATGAGTTGAAAATGGTCTCCAATGACAGATATCACTCAGGCTTACTTGGAAATGAGGTTTAACATCGAAAATTCTGAACCCCCCCTTTAAGAGCTTAACTTATGTAGCCGGGGGCGGTCTGGGGGTCAGCTCTATGTTCCCACAGCTCTATGTTCCCACAGCCCTATGTTCCCACATTTGTTAGGAATTTTTATTTTTGACAGAATTTTTGGAAATTAGGCCCTACACCCCCAGCAAAATGTGGTTGAAAAGACATTGAAAAGGCGTCTTTTCATTACATCTAAATAACATTCCATTTTGATTGAAAAGTGAAAGACTTTTGACCGGCTTTTCTGGTAGTTGAAAAGACGCATTTTCTTGTCTTCTAACCAACGTTCCATTGTGATTGAAAAGTGAAAGTTTATAACATCTTTTTCTGATCGTTGAAAAGACGTCTTCTCATGTCATCTATACAACATTCCATTTTTGTTGAAAAGTGAAAGGTTATACAACAACTTTTTCTGCTTGTTTATTTGGTTGGTTAAAATGTGGTCTAAAATTTACCTCCAGAAGACATCTTTATTTGGTTGGTTGATAGGTGGTCTGAAATGGACGTGTAGTAGACGTCTTTATTTGGTTGGTTGAAATGTGGTCGGAAATGGATGTCCAGCAAACGTCTTTATTTGGTTGGTTGATAGCTGGTCTGTAATGGACATCCAGTAGACATCTTTGTGTGGTTGGTTGAAATGTGGCCTGATAGGGATGTCCAGTAGATATCTTTATGTGGTTGGTTGAAAGGTGGTCTGAAATTGACCTCCAGTATACACTTTTATTTGGTTGGTTGATAGGTGATCTGAAATGGACGTGTAGTAGACGTCTTTATTTGGTTGGTTGAAATGCAGTCTGAAATGGACATCCAGTAAAACGTCTTTATTTGGTTGGTTGAAATGTGGTCTGAATTTCACATCTAGTACACCTCTTTATTGGGTTGGTTGAAATGTGGTCTGAAATGGATGTCCAGTAGACATCTTTATGTGGTTGGTTGAAATGTGGTCTGAAATAGACGTCTGTTTTTGGTTCAAATGATGGCCACGACTGGCCGACGAGTTTAGCCCAAATATTAACGTCTATTAAAGGTTGTGTGCTGGGGGGTTGTATACTATTTTGGCAATTAAAGAGTAGTTTTACTATCATTTCATTTTGACTACAGTGCATATCTTTGTTTGCTGAAAAGTCAGGCACTTGTTGGCCAGAATCCCAAAAGTATTTGTGGTAGGCATGGAGGCAAGGCCAGGCTAGCATTTTCCTAGTCTGCCAATCCCACTTTTAGCTTTTAGCTTTAAATTAACATCAATTGTTTAAAAATTCTACAGTTCACACCTCAAGCTTGCAATCGTTTGTCTATAGTCAAGATCCCAGACCTAAAATTTCAACACATTGAGATTGATAAATTACATGTTCTGGAGTAAAATGTGCCCCTTCGCAAGCTTGTCCATGCCTCCTAGAGGCAGATATCACACTTGCAAGATCTGTGGGAGCGTCCGCCCAATTTATTTTGGTTAGCAAGCAAGCCAGGGGGTATTCCATCAATAGAGCTATCCGCAACACTGCGCCTGGCGATACGACTTGCAGCTCCAGCCTAGCATAGATCCTTGAAATGAATTTGACCAGCTAGCATCACGCCCGCTAGCATATCCCTTAAAAGTAATAAATATTTCCGTTAATTTTCCCATTTAAATGTCTTCTCATCTTGAGAGTTTGGGATTTTAGACATTAACCTATGTTATAACATTGTATTCCTTATTATTTCATTAGCTTAATCAATTTGGTTACGTCTCTGTATATTGCAGGCCAGACAGGTAAATTGATTAGAGCCAACAGGTAAACATCCCCTGTCCCCTCCCCTATCGTCTCTCAGGTGATAATTGGTCTCCGGAGCCATCTTGCTCATGGTGACCATTTGGTCCTGCCTGAAACTATTTGCATGATTCGTGGGAAAATGGTCAGACATGTATGTGTATTCCACAAGAGCCTAAAAGTCAGACCTAACTGTACGAAAGTTAGTTGCATTGTGAACCTCTACGAGTGAGCGACACTGGTTTGGCCAAGCATTGTAAAGCTGAATAAACCTGCATATTGGTGAATCCTGAGCTGACAGAGTTTGCGTATCTGGTTGTAAGACCTAAAAATTACCATTGTAAGACCTAAAAATTACCATCAATCTCTAGTTTAAGAATGTAATAATACTTGCAGAAAATGAAACATAGCGATTTCTTTGGACGAATTGGTTTGGAACTATATCTCATTTCTGCGTAATGATCAACGTGCGTGGCGCAGCAGCACACTCATATCCAAGCCGCCCCTGAAAATAGTCCCAACAAACACAACAAACGCACAATGTTACATTTCACTACGTGTGTTGATTATTACGCCGAACTGGATTATAGTTCCAAGATAATTAAACTGAGGAAATTGCCACGTTTCATTTTCTGCAAGTATTATTACATTTTCCAATAGATATGAGAAGACATTTAAATGGGAAAATTACCGGAAATATTTATTACTTTTAAGCGTGATGCTAGCGGGTGCGATGCTAGCTGGTCAAATTCGGTTCAAGCAACTATGCTAGGCTAGAGCTGCAAGTCGTATCGCCAGGCTCGGAGAACGGCTTGATGAACAAAAAAAGGTAAAACTCAATTGCTTAACTCGAGTGGAGGTGCAAAATGAACTTATTTCCACAAATGGTGGCCTGACACTTTAAATTCAAACTGGGAGATTTATTCTATTCCATCAACACTAATTACTACTAGCCTAAAGAATTTGCCCCCTGAAAGCCCTTGTGAGCCCAGATGGATATCCCTATTGGGCATCATATGAATCACCCATATCCAACCCAGTTGTTCATTTTCCACGACCTACTTGGCACCAACATGGGGAGTCCAAATTTAACAAGCTTTACCCATGTTTAACGCAAAGATTTCATACATATCAGCCCATATGTTTCCCATTCTGGGCCTATGTGTTTGTTTCACATTAAATACAAATTTTGGACTCCAGAAGATTGCCCATATCTAAGTCAAGTAGGTAACCCTATTGGATCCCATATGTGATGCCCAGGCTGAACCCAGTTATTGATTTCCCATGAATGACCTACATGGGACACACATGGGGAGCCCAAAATGGGTCTATCCTGGTTTGCCCATGTCTAAGCCAGACAATAAATACATATGGACCCTATATGTATTGCCCATCTTTAGCCCATGTATTTTTCCCATTTATTCTTTAAGACCCCAAGTGAATTGTCCAACTTATGTTCCAGGCGTATCCCTATCCACCCCGAGTTGGTAACCCTAATGAGACCCACGTGTTGCCCATTTGTTGCCCATATATTGGTTTGACATAGAGAACCCATTCAGGATCCCATGTGGATTGCCCACATGGTAATATCCATAGTAACCCACATCCAACCCATGTGGTTTACCTTATTGGGCCCCAGATGTGTTGCCCATTCTAAGTCAATACATTGACTTCACATAATTGACCCATTCCAAGACCTATTTGGATTGCCCACACAGTATTGTCCAGGTTTACCAATATCCAACATGAATGTATAACCCTAAAGGAGCTACATATGTATGCCCGTCGAAACACATATGTTGGTTTCACATGAATGACCCACATCAGACCATCATGGGAACCACATAGATTTATCCCAGCTTGCCCATTTTCTGACCCAATTAGTATATAAAGATGGGCCCCTTATGTGTTTGCTCCATTCTGTGTCCATATATTGTTTCCTCATGAAAAACCCATTTAGGACCAATGTTGATAGTCCACATTTTATTGTCCAGGATTATCAATATCTCATTCATGGCTAACCTAAAAGGGACCGATATGTGATGTCCATTTGGTGCCAGTTTTTGTTTTCACATTAACAACCCATTTAGGACCATGTGGATTACCAAGGTGATATTATCCAAGTTTGCCCATATCCAATGTGGCTAATCCTTTAGGGGCCCATATGTGTTGCCCACTCTGAGCCAATATATTGGTTTCACATTCCTTGCCTCATTCAGGACCCATGTGGGTTACTCATGTGTGTATTGTACAAGTTTGACCACATCAAACCCAAGTGGTTTGCCCTACTGGGTACAACGAAATTGCCCAGCCTGAACCCAGCCATTGATTTCCCATTAATGACCCACATGAGAAAAACATGGAGAGCTCATATGGGTTTAGCCTGGTTGCCCGTCAAAGCCAATTAATAAATACCAATGGGCCCTATATGTGCTGCCCAATATGAGCCCATCTATTGGTTTCACATAAATGACTCATTTAAGACCCTTTGTGCATTGCCCACATGGTATGGTCCAGGTGTGTCAATATCCATCCTTTATGGCTAACCCAAGGCCCCATATGTGATGTCCATTTGGTGCCCATGTGGATTGCCCAGGTAGTGTTATCCACATTTATGTGGTTTCACATTTATGACCCACGTGGGACTAACATGGGGAATCCACATTGGTTAATCTAGTTTGCCCATATACTGTACATCCTAAACAGTATACAAAAATGTGTCATATGTGTTGCCCATTCTGATCCCATATATTGTTTCCACATGATAAATCCATGTAGGACCCATGTTGATAGCCCACATTGTGTTGTCCAGGATTGCCGATATCCAACCCATGGGTTAACCCTATAGGGCCCCATATGTGTTGCCCACTTTGAGCCAATATATTGGTTTCACATTAATGACCCATGTGGGCCTACAATGGGGAGTCTACATTGGTAAATTCCATTTTGCCCATGTCCAACCTAAACTGTATGCAAAGCGTATAGTGTACACCCATTCTAATCCCATATGTTGTTTCCACATGAAAACCCATTTAGGTCCCATGTTGATAGCCCTCTGTCACGGACCACACGGAAGCAGGATGCAATTGCTGGGACGAACTTTGCTGGTGCAACCAAACAAAACAAGAGCTGCGGCACATATGCTCCTCGAAGAACAGTGAACAAAACGATATTGGGAAATCACACACACAGAGCGTTCGCATAACAGTTCAAGATCTCACACCCAAATATGAGAGAGCAGGGAGTATACAGTATATAGAGTTCAGGGGGAGGTGCTGTTAATTAATAGATCGGGGAGTTGGAGCGTTGCTGATTGGGAGCAGGTGTGGGCGTGGTCGTCACACCCACATTGTACTGTCCAGGTTTACCTATATTAAACCCATGTTGGTTAACTGTATAGGGCCCAATATGTGTTACCCACCCTGAGCCAATATATTGGTTTCACATTCATTACTCATCCAGGACCCATGTGGTTTACCCATGTGTTATTGTACAGGTTTGACCCATCCATCCACATGGTTTATCCTACTGGGGACAACAAATATTGCCCAGTCTGAACTCAGCATCAGACAAACATGGGGAGACCATATGGGTTTATCCCTGGTTGCCCATGTAAAATCAAACAATAAATACAAATGGGCCCGATATGTCGGCCCAATATGAGCCCATATATTGTTTTCACATAAATGACTCATTTAGGACCCTTGTTGATTGCCCACATGGTATGGGTTAATCCCCAAGGCCTGATATGTGATGCCCATTTGGAACCCAGATTTGTTTTAATATTAACAACCCATTTAGGACCCATGTGGATTGCCGATGTGGTATTATCTAGGATTGTCCATATCCAACCCAAGTGGTTAAGCCTGATGTTTTTGCCTATTCTAAACCCATATGGTCTCACATTAATGACCCATGTGGGACTAACTTGGGGAGTCCACATGGGTTAATTCCAATTGCCCATGTCAAACCTCAGCACAATATAAACATAGGCCTCATATGTGTTGCCCATTCTGATCACAGATATTTTCGACATGAAAAACCTAGTTTAGGACCCTGTTGATAGCCCACATATGTGTTGTCCAGGATTAGGGGATATCCAACCCATGTGGTTGCCTCCTATAGGAGCCCCATATGTGTTGCCCACTTTGAGCCAATATATTGGTTTCACATCAATTGCTCATTCAGCACCCATGTGGTATTGTACAGGTTGACCACATCAAACCCACATGGGTTGCTACTGGGTACAGCAAATATGCCCAGCCTGAAACCAGCCATTGATTTCCCATTAATGAACCACATGGGACAAACATGGGGTGCTCATATAGGTTTCTCCAAGTCAAAGCCAAACATTAGAATCAAATGGGCCCTTTATGTGCTGCCCAATATGAGCCCATCTATTGGTTTCACATAAATGAGTCATTTAACACCCTTGTTGATTGCCCACATGGTATGGTCCAGGTTTTGCCGATATCTAACCTTTATGGTTAAACCTAGGCCCATATGTGATGCCCATTTGTGACCAGTTTTGTTTTCACATTAACAATCCATTTAGGACCCATGTGGATTGGCAGATGGTATTATCCATGTTTTCCCCATATCCAACTCATGTGATTTAACCCTGATAGAGCCTCATTTGTGTTGCTCCATTCTAAGCCTATATATTATGGTTTCACATTAATGACCCACATGGGACCTAGCTATGGGGAAGCCCACATGGGTGCGTTTGGCTTGCCCATGCCTGTATCCTAAAGCAAGTAACAGGGCCTCTGTATATGCTGTTTCCATTCTGATCCCATATATTAAGTTCCCCACATATGTGTTCACCCACTTTGAGCCAATATATTGGTTTCACATCAATTACTACATATCAGCATCCCATGTGGTACTAAAAAGTACAGGTTTGACCATCATCAAACCCACATGGTTTACCCTACTGGGTACAACAAATAACTGAGCCAGTTCCTGAAACCCAGCCATTGATTTCCTTATTCATAACCTGGGACAAACAAGAGCAGCCCATACCAGTTTATCTGGTCAGCCCAAGTCAAAAGCCAAAAAATAAATACAAATGGGCCCTACGTGCGTAAGCCCAATATGAGCCCATATATATTGGTTTCATATAAATGACTAATTTCAGCACCCATGTGGATTGCCCACATGGTATTATCCTTGTTTTTACCACATTATCCATCCTATATGGTTGCTAAAGACCCCATATGTGTTGCCCATTTTAGAGCCCATATTGTTTTCATCATTAATTACCCATTAGGTGACCCAGTTGGATTGCCTCAGGTGGTATTATTCGAGACTGCCCATATCTAACCTAAGCCGCTATCCCTAATGGGCTCTCATTTGTGTTGCCCATTTCTGGACCCATATATTGGTTTCACAATTAATGACCCACACATGGGACCAATATGGTGAGTCCACATGGGTTTATTCCAGCTTGCCCATGTCCAACCCAAACAATATATGGGCTCAGAATGGGCAACACATATGGGGCCCATTTTTCTATGCTGTTTGGGTTGGACATGGGCAAACTGGAATAAACCCATGTGGACTCCTCATATTGGTCCCATGTGGGTCATTAATGTGAAACCAATATATGGGTTCAGAATGGGCAACACAAATGAAGCCCATTAGGGATAACGGCTTAGGTTAGATATGGGCAATTTCGAATAATACCACCTAGGCAATCCAACTGGGTCCTTAATGGGTAATTAATGTGAAAACAATATGGGCTCTAAATGGGCAACACATATGGGGCCCTTTAGGGTTAACCATATAGGATGGATATTGGTAAAACAGGATAATACCATGTGGGCAATCCACATGGGTCTTAAATTAGTCATTTATATGAAACCAATATATGGGCTCATATTGGGCAACGCATGTAGGGCCCATTTGTATTTATTTTTTGGCTTTGACTTGGGCAGACCAGGATAAACCCATATGGGCTGCCCTTGTTTGTCCCATATGGGACATTAAAGGGAAATCAATGGCTGGGTTTCAGGCTGGTCAATATTTGTTGTACCCAGTAGGGTAAACCATGTGGGTTTGATGTGGTCAAACCTGTACAATACCACATGGGTGCTGAATGAGTAATTGATGTGAAACCAATATATTGGCTCAAAGTGGGTAACACATATGTGGAAACAATATATGGGATCAGAATGGAAAACACATATGAGGCCCGTTACTGTTTAGGTTAGACATGGGCAAACTGGAATTTACCCATGTGGACTCCCCATGTTAGTCCCATGTGGGTCATTAATGTGAAACCAATATATGGGTTTAGAATGGGCAACACAAATGAGGCACATCAGGGTTAACCACATGAGTTGGATATGGGAAAACATGGATAATACCATCTTGCCAATCCACATGGGTCCTAAATGGATTGTTAATGTGAAAACAAAACTGGTCACTAAATGGGCATCACATATGGGGCCCTTTAGGTTTAACCATAAAGGTTAGATATCGGCAAACCTGGACCATACCATGTGGGCAATCAACAAGGGTGTTAAATGACTCATTTATGTGAAACCAATATATGGGCTCATATTGGGCAGCACATAAAGGGCCCATTTGTATTTAATGTTTGGCTTTGACTTGGAGAAACCCATATGAGCACCCCATGTTTGTCCCATGTGGTTCATTAATGGGAAATCAATGGCTGGTTTCAGGCTGGGCAATATTTGTTGTACCCAGTAGGGTAACCCATGTGGGTTTGATGTGGTCAAACCTGTACAATACCACATGGGTGCTGAATGAGTAATTGATGTGAAACCAATATATTGGCTCAAAGTGGGCAACACATATGGGGCCCTATAGGGTTAACCACATGGGTTG
The DNA here is from genome assembly GCA_027497455.2 of Sardinella longiceps. Lineage (NCBI taxonomy): Eukaryota > Metazoa > Chordata > Actinopteri > Clupeiformes > Clupeidae > Sardinella > Sardinella longiceps. Next base: position 32,444 of record JAODXP020006784.1, on the reverse strand, counting down.
GATATCCGCAATCCTGGACAACACAATGTGGGCTATCAACATGGGTCCTAAATAGGTTTTTCATGTCGAAAAAATATCTGTGATCAGAATGGGCAACACATATGAGGCCTATGTTTGTATACTGTTTAGGTTTGACATGGGCAAATTGGAATTAACCCATGTGGACTCCCCAAGTTAGTCCCACATGGGTCATTAATGTGAGACCATATGGGTTTAGAATAGGCAAAAACATCAGGCTTAACCACTTGGGTTGGATATGGACAATCCTAGATAATACCACATCGGCAATCCACATGGGTCCTAAATGGGTTGTTAATATTAAAACAAATCTGGGTTCCAAATGGGCATCACATATCGGGCCCTTTGGGATTAACCATACCATGTGGGCAATCAACAAGGGTCTTAAATGAGTCATTTATGTGAAAACAATATATGGGCTCATATTGGGCCGCACATATCGGGCCCATTTGTATTTATTGTTTGGATTTTACATGGGCAAACCAGGATAAACCCATATGGTCTCCCCATGTTTGTCCTGAGGCTGAGTTCAGACTGGGCAATATTTGTTGTCCCCAGTAGGGTAAACCATGTGGATTTGATGTGGTCAAACCTGTACAATAACACATGGGTAAACCACATGGGTCCTGGATGAGTAATGAATGTGAAACCAATATATTGGCTCAGGGTGGGTAACACATATTGGGCCCTATACAGTTAACCACATGGGTTTAATATAGGTAAACCTGGACAGTACAATGTGGGTGTGATGACCACGCCCACACCTGCTCCCAAACAGCAACGCTCCAACTCCCCGATCTATTAATTAACAGCACCTCCCCTCTGAACTCTATATACTGTATACTCCCTGCTCTCTCATTTGGGTGTGAGATCTTGAACTGTTATGCGAACGCTCTGTGTGTGTGATTTCCCAATATCGTTTTGTTCACTGTTCTTCGAGGAGCATATGTGCTCAGTTTTGTTTTGTTTGGTTGCACCAGTAAAGTTCGTCCAGCAATTGCATCCTGCTTCCGTGTGGTCCGTGACAGAGGGCTATCAACATGGGACCTAAATGGGTTTTTCATGTGGAAACAACATATGGGATTAGAATGGGTAACACATACGTTTTTGTATACAGTTTAGGTTGGACATGGGCAAAATGGAATTTACCAATGTAGACTCCCCATTGTAGGCCCACATGGGTCATTAATGTGAAACCAATATATTGGCTCAAAGTGGGCAACACATATGGGGCCCTATAGGGTTAACCACATGGGTTGGATATCGGCAATCCTGGACAACACAATGTGGGCTATCAACATGGGTCCTACATGGATTTATCATGTGGAAACAATATATGGGATCAGAATGGGCAACACATATGACACATTTTTGTATACTGTTTAGGATGTACAGTATATGGGCAAACTGGAATTAACCCATGTGGATTCCCCATGTTAGTCCCACGTGGGTCATAAATGTGAAACCACATAAATGTGGATAACACTACCTGGGCAATCCACATGGGCACCAAATGGACATCACATATGGGGCCCTTTGGGTTAACCATAAAGGATGGATATTGACACACCTGGACCATACCATGTGGGCAATGCACAAGGGTCTTAAATGAGTCATTTATGTGAAACCAATAGATGGGCTCATATTGGGCAGCACATATAGGGCCCATTGGTATTTATTAATTGGCTTTGACGTGGGCGAACCAGGGTAAACCCATATGGGCTCTCCATGTTTTTCTCATGTGGGTCATTAATGGGAAATCAATGGCTGGGTTCAGGCTGGGCAATGTTTGTTGTACCCAGTAGGGCAAACCACTTGGGTTTGATGTGGTCAAACTTGTACAATACCACATGAGTAACCCACATGGGTCCTGAATGAGTAAGGAATGTGAAACCAATATATTGGCTCAGAGTGGGCAACACATATGGGCCCCTAAAGGATTAGCCACATTGGATATGGGCAAACTTGGATAATATCACCTTGGTAATCCACATGGTCCTAAATGGGTTGTTAATGTGAAAACAAAACTGGGCACCAAATGGACATCACATATCGGTCCCTTTTGGGTTAACCATAAAGGCTGGATATTGATAATCCTGGACAATAAAATGTGGACTATCAACATTGGTCCTAAATGGGTTTTTCATGAGGAAACAATATATGGACACAGAATGGGCAACACATAAGGGGCCCATCTTTATATACTAATTGGGTCAGAAATGGGCAAGCTGGGATAAATCTATGTGGGTTCCCCATGATGGTCTGATGTGGGTCATTCATGTGAAACCAACATATGTGTTTCGAACGGGCAATACATATGGGGCCCTTTAGGGTTATACATTCATGTTGGATATTGGTAAACCTGGACAATACTGTGTGGGCAATCCAAATAGGTCTTGAATGGGTCAATTATGTGAAGTCAATGTATTGACTTAGAATGGGCAACACATCTGGGGCCCAATAAGGTAAACCACATGGGTTGGATGTGGGTTACTATGGATATTACCATGTGGGCAATCCACATGGGATCCTGAATGGGTTCTCTATGTCAAACCAATATATGGGCAACAAATGGGCAACACGTGGGTCTCATTAGGGTTACCAACTCGGGGTGGATAGGGATACGCCTGGACATAAGTTGGACAATTCACTTGGGGCCTTAAAGAATAAATGGGAAAAATACATGGGCTAAAGATGGGCAATACATATAGGGTCCATATGTATTTATTGTCTGGCTTAGACATGGGCAAACCAGGATAGACCCATTTGGGCTCCCCATGTGTGTCCCATGTAGGTCATTCATGGGAAATCAATAACTGGGTTCAGCCTGGGCATCACATATGGGGCCCAATAGGGTTACTTACTTGACTTAGATATGGGCAATCTTCTGGAGTCCAAAATTTGTATTTAATGTGAAACAAATACATAGGCCCAGAATGGGAAACATATGGGCTGATATGTATGAAATCTTTGCGTTAAACATGGGTAAAGCTTGTTAAATTTGGACTCCCCATGTTGGTGCCAAGTAGGTCGTGGAAAATGAACAACTGGGTTGGATATGGGTGATTCATATGATGCCCAATAGGGATATCCATCTGGGCTCACAAGGGCTTTCAGGGGGCAAATTTTTTAGGCTAGTAGTAATTAGTGTTGATGGAATAGAATAAATCCCCCAGTTTGAATTTAAAGTGTCAGGCCACCATTTGTGGAAATAAGTTCATTTTGCACCTCCACTCGAGTTAAGCAATTGAGTTTTACCTTTTTTTGTTCATCAAGCCGTTCTCCGAGCCTGGCGATACGACTTGCAGCTCTAGCCTAGCATAGTTGCTTGAACCGAATTTGACCAGCTAGCATCGCACCCGCTAGCATCACGCTTAAAAGTAATAAATATTTCCGGTAATTTTCCCATTTAAATGTCTTCTCATATCTAGTTGGAAAATGTAATAATACTTGCAGAAAATGAAACGTGGCAATTTCCTCAGTTTAATTATCTTGGAACTATAATCCAGTTCGGCGTAATAATCAACACACGTAGTGAATGTAACATTGTGCGTTTGTTGTGTTTGTTGGGACTATTTTCAGGGGCTGCTTGGATATGAGTGTGCTGCTGCGCCACGCTACGTACGTTGATCATTACGCAGAAATGAGATATAGTTCCAAACCAATTCGTCCAAAGAAATCGCTATGTTTCATTTTCTGCAAGTATTATTACATTCTTAAACTAGAGATTGATGGTAATTTTTAGGTCTTACAATGGTAATTTTTAGGTCTTACAACCAGATACGCAAAACTCTGTCAGCTCAGGATTCACCAATATGCAGGTTTATTCAGCTTTACAATGCTTGGCCAAACCAGTGTCGCTCACTCGTAGAGGTTCACAATGCAACTAACTTTCGTACAGTTAGGTCTGACTTTTAGGCTCTTGTGGAATACACATACATGTCTGACCATTTTCCCACGAATCATGCAAATAGTTTCAGGCAGGACCAAATGGTCACCATGAGCAAGATGGCTCCGGAGACCAATTATCACCTGAGAGACGATAGGGGAGGGGGACAGGGGATGTTTACCTGTTAAGCAAATGGCTCTAATCAATTTACCTGTCTGGCCTGCAATATACAGAGACGTAACCAAATTAATTAAGCTAATGAAATAATAAGGAATACAATGTTATAACATAGGTTAATGTCTAAAATCCCAAACTCTCAAGATGAGAAGACATTTAAATGGGAAAATTAACGGAAATATTTATTACTTTTAAGGGATATGCTAGCGGGCGTGATGCTAGCTGGTCAAATTCATTTCAAGGATCTATGCTAGGCTGGAGCTGCAAGTCGTATCGCCAGGCGCAGTGTTGCGGATAGCTCTATTGATGGAATACCCCCTGGCTTGCTTGCTAACCAAAATAAATTGGGGCGGACGCTCCCACAGATCTTGCAAGTGTGATATCTGCCTCTAGGAGGCATGGACAAGCTTGCGAAGGGGCACATTTTACTCCAGAACATGTAATTTATCAATCTCAATGTGTTGAAATTTTAGGTCTGGGATCTTGACTATAGACAAACGATTGCAAGCTTGAGGTGTGAACTGTAGAATTTTTAAACAATTGATGTTAATTTAAAGCTAAAAGCTAAAAGTGGGATTGGCAGACTAGGAAAATGCTAGCCTGGCCTTGCCTCCATGCCTACCACAAATACTTTTGGGATTCTGGCCAACAAGTGCCTGACTTTTCAGCAAACAAAGATATGCACTGTAGTCAAAATGAAATGATAGTAAAACTACTCTTTAATTGCCAAAATAGTATACAACCCCCCCAGCACACAACCTTTAATAGACGTTAATATTTGGGCTAAATCTCGTCGGCCAGTCGTGGCCATCATTTGAACCAAAAACAGACGTCTATTTCAGACCACATTTCAACCAACCACATAAAGATGTCTACTGGACATCCATTTCAGACCACATTTCAACCAACCCAATAAAGAGGTGTACTAGATGTGAAATTCAGACCACATTTCAACCAACCAAATAAAGACGTTTTACTGGATGTCCATTTCAGACTGCATTTCAACCAACCAAATAAAGACGTCTACTACACGTCCATTTCAGATCACCTATCAACCAACCAAATAAAAGTGTATACTGGAGGTCAATTTCAGACCACCTTTCAACCAACCACATAAAGATATCTACTGGACATCCCTATCAGGCCACATTTCAACCAACCACACAAAGATGTCTACTGGATGTCCATTACAGACCAGCTATCAACCAACCAAATAAAGACGTTTGCTGGACATCCATTTCCGACCACATTTCAACCAACCAAATAAAGACGTCTACTACACGTCCATTTCAGACCACCTATCAACCAACCAAATAAAGATGTCTTCTGGAGGTAAATTTTAGACCACATTTTAACCAACCAAATAAACAAGCAGAAAAAGTTGTTGTATAACCTTTCACTTTTCAACAAAAATGGAATGTTGTATAGATGACATGAGAAGACGTCTTTTCAACGATCAGAAAAAGATGTTATAAACTTTCACTTTTCAATCACAATGGAACGTTGGTTAGAAGACAAGAAAATGCGTCTTTTCAACTACCAGAAAAGCCGGTCAAAAGTCTTTCACTTTTCAATCAAAATGGAATGTTATTTAGATGTAATGAAAAGACGCCTTTTCAATGTCTTTTCAACCACATTTTGCTGGGGGTGTAGGGCCTAATTTCCAAAAATTCTGTCAAAAATAAAAATTCCTAACAAATGTGGGAACATAGGGCTGTGGGAACATAGAGCTGTGGGAACATAGAGCTGACCCCCAGACCGCCCCCGGCTACATAAGTTAAGCTCTTAAAGGGGTGGTTCAGAATTTTCGATGTTAAACCTCATTTCCAAGTAAGCCTGAGTGATATCTGTCATTGGAGACCATTTTCAACTCATTTCATCCAGTCCTTCTATCAGCTGAGTTCGCTGGTGCTAGGCTAACGCAAGTGAGTGGACAGTGCTAGCCTGGCAATAAAAACAGTCTTACCCACTCTGCAGTCTCCTTTAGGCAAATACATTCATATGCCAGGTCATCGGTGTTGATTAAAAAACATCGTAAAAGAAAAACTACCCTTGAATCGCCATGATAACATTACATTTTGAGGGACTACTTTCTCAGCAGCAGCGGAATATTACCTTGCTCAGGTTAGTTGTTTGACTAATAACGTTAGTGGGATAGAAGGCAAAACCTAATGCTAGGTAGCCGAGGTAATATCAATCCGCTACCTTGCACACCTTGCGACAAACAGGGAACAATGGAGGCAAAATACAACACTTTTCAAGGGTAGTTGTACTTCAGAGATGATTGTATCAGCTTGGACGTACACATCGATGGCCTGGCATATTAATTCACTTGCCTAAGGGAGACTGCAGAGTGGGTAAGACTGTTTTTATTGCCGGGCTAGCACTGTCCACTCACTTGCGTTAGCCTAGCACCAGCGAACTCAGCTGATAGAAGGACTGGATGAAATGAGTTGAAAACGGTCTCCAATGACAGATATCACTCAGGCTTACTTGGAAATGAGGTTTAACATCGAAAATTCTGAACCACCCCTTTAAGGCTACCGCACACCGGTTCTGACACAGTGCTGAGCACTCTGCTTCCAACATTCGATTCCATTGTTTTCAATGCTACCCCGCACACCAGCGCCGAACCCTTCCGCCGTCGGTTGTGAATTATGATTCAAGTCTATTCTGTTGGAGCCGCCCATTGACATCTAATGTTAATTTAACAGGCTACTGTGCTAGGTGCTTGGCGAAATTGTCGGATTCGAAAGTGCTCCGAAATGCTGTCGGAACCAGTGTGCGGCCGGCTTTAGAGTACCCTATTATTCCCTCACCCTCTCCTTAGTTCTCTTACACCTCTTTTCCGCTGCCAAGAACCAGGTGCTAGTTCTGGGCCGGTGCTTGTGCCAGTTCGGTGCTGGTGCTACCTGTCGATTATCATAGAACCAGTTTGCTTTCCCACCGGCCAAGAGCCAGTGCTAGTGCTGCGTTGCTACGTCAGTGCCCAAGCCTGTTACACTAGTAACGTCACAATGGGCTACTGCTAAACTATCGTCGCTGATGAAAAGTAATATTAACGGTGAACTGAAGCTTCATAGTTGGCAGATATGCATTTAGTTGACCATTTCCCTCAAATATTTTTACATAGTTAGCGCAGGTTGTACATGTACAATCTTAAAATCCTGTTATTTTAACTTAAGAATATGTGTGCTGCGATTTTGAAGTTGTCTGCCAGCAAAATATCTACGCTCAAAACATTAGCAAGCTAAGCGAACTTTCAGTACCAGATAGGGTGACCACCTGTCCCGCTTTGCGTTGGATTGTACAGCAATTTTACCCTTTGTCCCGCGTCACGCAAATTGAACATCAGTCCCGCATGTTCGTTCGACACATCGATACGTCGACCTTTTGTTTCTGTTCAGAGAAGCGCAAGTTGACAGTTTGACCCGTATATCAACCAAGCTATTAAAGCGCACAAACACCTTCACAACTTTGAAAGTAATTCTCAAATCTGAGAGCGCACTGTCAGGTCCAACTTTAGTTCGGATTTCGGATATGTTGCTACGAAAAAGAATATATACGCTTTCAGTTACGATTGTAGAAAGCCTCTTGGTTGTTAGTGGATGGAGAGAGAGAGAGAGTTTCTGCGCTGTGGGCACGATCGCGCACAGCTTATTATGGTTTTATGCATATGTGCGCCAAAGGATAAAAGCTTTATCATTACCTACATTCATTTAATAAAAGCTGCAACTCGAGAATTAATATAAGACAAGGTAATGTAGCCCACTACTTGTTGAATTTCCCACGAGATAAAAAAAATACTTACCTTACCTCACCTTTTTGCAATGGCATTTTCATGGAACTTAGTGAGACGTCACGTCACCATTTCTTTTGAAAATAATGATCAAACATGCAGATTTAGACCTGGCATATTATTTTGCACAGAAATAGCCTAGTTAAACTTGAAGCCAAGGCTTAATATTTTTTCTGTGTCTTACATAGGCCTATTAAGTTGAGTTTGATTCTATACCTAATTTCTGAGAGCTTACTTTTAATTGCATAATGCCTGATCTTTTAGAGAATGATAGTGTTGTTTTTTTTTTATTTTTTTTTTTTTTATATATATACTTTAAGCTGTCAACCTGTCAGCATCTGTAGCCTATCATTTGGTCTGTGGAGATGATCAGGGCTGGACTGGGACCAAAAACTGGCATGGTATTTTTGGCCATGGTGGCCCAGCATGATTCTATTCAATAATAACTCCATGACGAGCTAAAATAACTCTTTGAATTAGACACATTGCATTAACATGATAGATTTAATTGGACAAGCCCAATATCCTGAACAAATTAAGACAGTCCTGGCCCAAACAATACCACGTCCCACATGTCCCACATTGTCCCACTTAAACATGCTACATGTCCCACATTTTGTCTGTTTGTAGGTGGTCACCCTAGTACCAGACGTAGCTGGTTCTTGTTTCTGGGTCCAGTCTTCAGTTGGTGCTGAGTTGGAACCAGTTTTCCAGAGCTAGAGCCAGGTTTATTTGTGTGGAAAACCAAAGAACTAGTTCAAGATTTGGCCCTGGCTCCAAGCCAGCACTGGAACCACCTCGGTGGAAAAGTGGTATTAGTGGAATTTGCACAAACTGAAAATGTCATTGTACCGTAAGCATGAATGATAATGAAATATCCTTCCTTCCATCCATCCGTCCATCCATCCATCCAAGAGTGTGATCTTGTAAGTGCATACTGTAGATAGTGCATTCCTAGTAGTTTAAGGGACTGGGAAAAGAGATACTCTCAGAAGAGCTGGGTCTTTAACAATTTCTTGCAGGTGGAGAGAGTGTCTGTTGTTCTATTAGTCTTTTGAAGGTTATTTCACCGGTGTGGAACAATGGATGAGCTTGGAAACTCAAGTGTATCCATATCCCCACATGTTAGCTGAGTCAAACTAAAAACTTGAGCTTGAACACATATAATAAAAATCCAAGTAGCAGTTCACTTAATGCACCAAGGTGTGCACAGTGGGGGAGTGAGGTGTTCCCCATGATGGCATAGAGCACACACACACACACACACACACACAGAGAGAGAGAGAGAGAGAGAGAGAGAGAGAGAGAGAGAGCTCAACATTTTCACACCCACTCACTTCCTTCTGTGGGCTTGTACAAAGCACTTGAACAAAGTTACATCTTCCTTGTTGTAGAATTGACCATTGAAGAAAGTTTTTCAGACGTCAGATTCATTCTGCAATAACATTTACTTATTTGTAATTTATGTACGTATACATTTTTAACCTTGACATTTTAACTCTTTTTGGCAATGGGAGTGCTGTTATATTTATTAACAACAGTAATGAAAAGCCAATTGAGATATTGTCTGTTTTTCACTTTTTGTGTGTCAGGTAAGACCCATCACATTACATTGCAAAGAGACTTATTTCCATTAGTCTATATGCGTGGGACTAGGCTGTTTCTTTCTGTGTCAAATTTAAAGATTATTATGTGTCAACAGTTACTGCAAGAGTTTGGGTGGAACAGTGGACAAATAAGCCCATTTATAAGACTGGAGATACAGCTGTTATTTATTGCAGTCTTCGCTGGGATGGGAATGATGTGAGGGGTCATACAATGAAATGGGTGATTCCTCAACCAAACGATCCTACATCATACCAAGACCTGCACGAGTTACCCTTGATCACTCGAGCAAAGGTGGAAAGAAATGAAACATTTACCACCCTCACACTGTTGGCTGTTACCATGAATGATAAACAAAAGCTGGTGTGTTTCGCAAAATTCTTAAACAAAGGAAAAGTGCACCGGTATTTGGGAGAAGGCACTGTATTGCGTGTTTATGAAGAGGTTTATGATGAACATGGTAGGCTCAAGTAACATTTTTATGCATCACATTCACTTTTGTGTATGAATAAGCACGCATCTGTAACGTCAATTGTTTGTAATTATAAATACTACTAAATTAAGGAAGGTTATGATTCTAAATGTGTAAGTAGTTTGCTTTAAATATAGAAATGCAATGTTTTGATTTAAAGATTTTTCCCCTTGCAGAGCTCACCACCACTGTTATCACCACCACTGTTATCACCCCAACTTCACAAAAGTCAGCATCCATACCTGAATGGACCTGGATCAATTACCTACTTCTGGCTTTGAATATTTTGATATTCACCATAGGAACCCTCATCTGTATTGCAGTTGTGCGAACTATACGTAAGCGAAGAAAGATATAAATATTGTAGATTCATTTTGTGTATCTCATAAAAGCCTGTGCTGGTTGCCAACTTGGTTTAATCAGCATCTTGAGTGAAAATGGTAATGTATAGATTCCCTTCGGTAATGTATAGATTCCCTTCTTCCCTGCTGCCTCAGCCTTTTTGGTCTCTGAATTTGGTCAGTGTTATCTAGTTTGAAAGACACCAGAATATCTGCGTTTTATCTGATTCTGATGTTACATTTAGTGAAGTTTACATATATAGACAATGTCATTTTTAGATATTTAGACATATTTATATTAAGAAAATGTCATTTTTGAGACAAATGCTTTCCCATGCTTTATTTAATGATTTCCTTTCTATATGTTTTTCTCCAAATGTGCTGTATTTATTTACAATTATGTCTTTATTTTACAAATAAACTGACTGAACAAGAGCAAGCTCCGCCTATTTAGAAAATGTCATTTTTGAGACAAATGCTTATGTGCTTTATTCAATGATTTCCTTTCTATATGTTTTTCTTCAAATGTGCTGTATTTATTTACAAATATGTCTTCATCTTACAAATAAACTGACTGAACAAGAGCAAGCTCCGCCTCATACCTCAACCCCTACACCCCCCTTCCCCCCCTCAGGGTTAGGGTGGGAGTTAAAGTACTGCCTTTCAGACAGTGCTGTCTGGAAGGCGCCATTGGGGACAAAAAAACAAATCAAAACACACCACTGACTGTAAGTTCTACAACCCAAAATAGTAAATGCCCCCCCCCCCCCCTTTAAATATTTACGTTTGTGCTATTAACGCTTTTGAGTAATTTAAAAATACATTTTCTGACATGTGACGTCACGCAGCCCCCCTCCACGTCCAAATCACTCCAAACCACTCCAAACAGTCTCCATCGGATCTGCCTGAAGCTGCCCACCCTCCTCAAACCCAAAATGCTGAAATAACATTGAATTACTCAAAAGCTTTATGTAATAGCACAAACGAAAATATTTACAGCACAAACACAGCACAAACAAACTGCAGTGTTATTTCAGCATTTTGGGTTTGAGGGGGGGGCAACTTCACACAGGTGTGTAGAGGAGAGAAGATAAGAGATAGATAACATCCACCAAGCTGTCCTGATACAAGGAAATTATTAATGAGTAGGAGGCAAAGAAAGCGTTGAGTTGTCTCTGTCCAAAGTGCTGATTTCAGGATAGGCAATATAGAATAAAGATTCTTCTGCTTAGAGCCTGAGTCTGGGGGGTGGACTAAACTTCTAACCACAGAAAATAGTACAGCAACCGAACATGTTTGATTCTTTACGTAGCTGAACCACATGTTTCTTTTATGAATTAAATACTTGATCATCCACCTTGGTGGATGTTATCTCTTATAATTATTTCTCTTGTCAACTTTATCTTTCTTTCATAAAGACCATAACCCTAGCCCCAGTTCCATGAGTCTTGTATCAAATACGCAGCCTAATTTCAGCTGCATCTAGGCCATATAACCACAGTTAAATATAGATAGCTAGCCTGACCACTGGGCCTTCTCCACCGAGTCACCTCTTCTCTTGTCCACACTGTGTAGAGCTTTCATCTAGCAGATAAAATTACTGTCATCTATCACTGTCTTCCACTATTTACTGTGTAAGGGTCAGATACTGTATGATCTATTATAATGGCATGCTTTTCCTTGGTTCATGTGGCATTTCGGACAGAGTACCATGAATGTTTTAGGCTACTGTTGAAATCTATGCAAACCCCCCAGGCTGTCTACCTGACATCTTATATTTTGTCTTGAACTTGTTACATTTCTGTGTGTCTGCTGTGTCAGCACAAAGCTGCAAAACTGCACATTTGCCAGCAGCTCAGGAAGTACTGTAGGCCACAGGTTGTTGCCACTTCCTCTAGACTTGCTATTGTCAGCATCAACATGCAGGTGATCTTCAGTCACTTTGTCATGGTTTGGTCCTACAGGCTAGGGAAGGTTGCATAGATACCAACAGAAACAGCCCTGGCAAAGGTTTTCCACATGTAATTGATGTGTTGATGGCTCAGACATTACAATACACGTATGTTCACACACATACTGTACATGCTACATGCACGCACGCACACACACACACACACACACACACACACACACACACACACACACACACACACACACACACACACACACACACACACACACAATGTGACCACAAAGGGAAATTCCAAAAGATGTTTTCCACTGTTCTCTGTAACCATTGTGCAAATAAATGAACAAAATCTGAAACAAACAACCCCAGTACTGTTGCCTCTAAAGAATCAGATATCTGGAAACCATTATCCATCTATCAATTTAAATTATAATAAGTGCTGTCAAATGATTAAAACAACTCTGATTAATAACAAAATTGGGGCAATTCCCACCTATCCCTTGACCCCACTGATTCATCCACTGAAGTTCATTTCCGAGTTCATTTTGTTTGGATTCATCGAGTTGAAGCGTTAATTTCAGCTACTTCCCTCTGGCACACTTTTCAGACTCCCTCTGGTAAAAACTAATAGGTTCAGATTCTCATAGTGCCATTTCATTGCTAAACTCAGATCTTCTACCCCTACATACTTGAATGGTTTTTGATGATTTTAAGGTATTTTAAGAGACTCCTTTATTTGTTATTGTTATGCTCTTGTACACATGACAATGTATCTGCTTGCACACTGCACTTTATGGTTGGTTGGTTGTTGTTTGTCTTGTCCTGTGTTGTGTTATGTATTATGTCTTGCTGCACAACCAATTGCCTTCTGAGGACAATAAAGTTGAGTTGAGTTGAGTTGAGTTGAAGGTGTTGCCTTGCCCCCCAAAAAAGCTATCAGCTCTAGTTTACTTTTTCTGGTGCTGCAGCCCAGAAATATGAGGACGTCAAAATAAAAACCTCAATCAAATGTTTATCTCCTTTGCCGATCACTCCACAATTCCTTTTCACTTGACTTCTCTACCATTCTTCCCATTTTTCTTGGTTCAAATTGCCTACATGAATGAATTGTTCCAAAACGTGGGACCCCTGCATCCAACAGACACTACACTCATGGACTGGGGCTGGGGGCTTTTAGCTTCTACTCTCCCTGCCAGGCTTTTTAGGGGGATAGGAGTGTCCTCAGAACAGAAGTGTCTGTGTGCAAAGCATGGCTGCAAGAGGTGTGGGAATCATGCCAATAGATGATATCAATCTGACTCATAGCTAGCACGCTACAGAGATGGAAATGCACAAGAAGTGGACACACAGGCTGAGCCCTGCATGCTGTGGCGTGACCTAAAATCTAGGTTAATCTAAAATAAGACTGTACATCTCTGTTTGATTCATACCACAATTGTCCTCTGACCAACATTGTGTTTGAGATCTGTTTGCAAAAAAAAGAGATCGAGAAAAGGTTTTGTTTTGCAATTGAACTTAACTTACCAGTAGGCTACTCAGATTACATAACACCTAATGAATAACACCCAGCTAGTCACTCTTAATGAGGATGTTTCAAGTCGGTCTCAGATATGGATGCAATGCCTCATTGGTTATGTTTATCTTGTAGAACATTAAGTTTTAAACTTGTGCTTGAACCACATAGAACGACAAACTCAAACTCCCTTTCTAATTTTTGGAAACTTCAAACTGCTGAACATGAAATGTAGACAACAGGAGGGTTTAAAAGGGACTACTGTAATCACACACAGTCTCTCTCTCTCTCTCTCTCTCTCTCTCTCTCTCTCTCTCTCTCTCACACACACACACACACACATACACACAGAGCATGAGAAAAGTGAGTGGGAGAGAGCAGAATGATTTTCATTTCTCTGCCCTTTAATCATTGTGCAATAAACACCACTGAACCTGTAAAACCAGGACAACAACATTCAATGAGTCACAACCATATTTTATGGTTTTATTTCCTCCTTTCATGTTTGAATACTGGCTGGACTGAAACTGGCATAATAATACTTGCAGATCATGCAACATAATAACATCCTGTAGAGTTTTGGTAGTTTTCCATGACGAGAAAAAAACGAAACGTCTTCTCATTATTGCATCTTTCTAGCCTGGGTAAACCCACCTGATCTGAAGGTGATTTAATCTCTGTTGCCCAATATGGCCACCAGGCTTAATAGGCCTTTTTCTGATTGCTTAGGTGCAAAATGTGAAACTTTAGGCTATTTTTGCAAAAGTCTGCACACAAAAGGCAAAACCTTCCACTACACTAGCAAAACACCATAGATGATTCTTTTTTTCTTTTTTTTTTTCAAGAGGCCTGCTGCATATTTCACTAACCACACACAGTATGTGGATAAAGAAGCGTGCTTACCTGCACACACACACACACACACACACACACACACACACACACACACACACACACACACACACAGACACACACACCACAGGAAGATGCACACGTACGTGTACACACACCCACACAATGACACGCAAACAATGAAAAGAGTTCACCAGCCAAAGGTAGATAATGAACTACTCTAACACCCCCCATCCAACTATCGTCAGGCATCATGCAGCATGTCTTGAGTCCCCCCACAAACAGACAGTGTTGGGGAAGTTACTTTTTAAAAGTAACTAATTACTTTACTTTAGTTACTGCTTTGAATTGTAATGAGATTACTTTACTCGTTACTAATTTTAAAAAGTAACTTGTTACTTTACTCTTTACTTTTAGCCCATAACTTGAATGAACTTGCTCTATTTCGCTGGCTATAACGTCATATGTAGCCTATGTCTCCCTCTGACCCTTTTACAGGCAATGGCAGCCTTCTCGCGCTGAAAGTTTTCATCAATCCAGTGAGCAGTCATTCCGAGATAACTTTTGTTGTATATCTGCCATTGTAGAAACGAATTCTGTGGTCTCAAATGTCTTTTTGAGATCCGATTCCATTACAGCATAACATTTGCTCAAGTAGCTCGAAAATGTTTTTCTGTCTGATATGGGAGCTCGCGTTGTTGGTATTTTGCTTAATATTCTCCTAAAACGGGGGATTCTATTGTTGATAGCGGAACCATGTCCTCCATAACATAGGCTGCAACTAGATTATTTATTTCTGCCTGCGATGTTACCTGTCGTAATCCTCCCTCTCCTGATGTAAGTTTCGCCTGTTTGGGTGCTGGGGCAGTCTCATCATCACCGTCCCGGTGGCTATGGGGATTTTTAGCCACCAGCTTTGTACGACTATGCTGTCTGGCCAAGTGCTGTCTGTGTAGAAGTGGGAAGCTGTTTATCACCAGGACATAGCGAGCACTTAACCGACATGTTTTTGCCTTTGCAGGCAACTACCTGAAAATAATGTGAATATTTCCAGTTGGCGAAGATGCCAGTGACTTCTCTCTCTTCCATCTCCCTCTCACTGAATCAATCGATTTCCACAGCAACCAGTTAGGCATGCATGCCACTAATAAAAACAACGCAGTTTTGACATGTTGGCCTACCGGTAGCTCACTGATTTACATGTAAATTTGTTAATCTGAATGTCACTGAAGAAAATCGTGGGTAACGCTGTAACGAACGTTGCTATAGTCTAGTAACTGTAATGACGTTAGTGAAATTTGAACTGTAATGCGTTACGTTATTAAGTTCCTGACAACAGTAACGAAATTACAGTAACGCCAGAGACGGTTGTAACGCGTTACTTTGTAACGCGTTATCCCCAACACTGCAAACAGACATGTAAATACACTTTATGAGACAGGAGGGCTTTGCTCCTTTAAACACAACATTGTTCAGCTGTCAAGAGCACTCCCTGAGTTTATTTCATAAGAAAAATAGAGAAAAGGCATTCTGGCCTTTTTCTAAAGTAGTGCATTCCAGCGATTCATTGTCATAGAAGGAATTCTTAACAAGTCCTTACATAGATGTACTGTAGATGCTTTGTAATGATTCAAATAAAATTGAAGGGGTGAAGTCAACGAGTGAGGGAGTTCCACAAGCATGTTAATGAATGCGTTGTTTTTTGTGATGCAATAAAAAAGTACCTCCTTATCATGATACAAAAATGACCTATGGACCTGATTTATGGCCAGTATTTCTGGCTTTGCATGTTTCTGATTTTCCATTGTGTCACCTTGGTAGAGACAAGATGTGTTTTGCTGTGAGACCCAAAGTTGTTACGGTGTGTTTGAAAAACAAGGTAAAATGGTAAAAATGGGAGCTCCGGTGTGCATATTACTTTGTTTTTTACAGTGATACTTTCCTTTGGTATTGCACCCAACAAAAATTTGGATGTGCGTGAGGACTACATATTTTTACTTGAAAAACAAGAGTTGTCATAACGACAACAGCTGTCTTGGAATGGGGTGGAGTAAAAATGAGGAAGTATAGCTATGAAAATGCTCCTGTGCCCGTAGTACCCTCCTGTGTGTGTGTGTGTGTGTGTGTGTGTGTGTGTGTGTGTGTGTGTGTGTGTGTGTGTGTGTTTGTGTGTGAGTGAGTGAGTGAGTGAGTGAGTAAGTGAGTGAGAGAGAGAGTGAGAGAGAAAGAGTGTGTGACAAAAAGATGTGTCACATATTGAGCTCAGCTGGCAAATGATTCATTTGTTTATGAACAAGAGTTCTCCTCAGAACTTGAAAGACTAGACTGACGTACGATAACATTATTGTACCATTGCATGGCACTGTGACAAAGTATCTTGTCTTGGCCTGCTACTGCAGAACTGAAATGACTTTGGCTACTTCATTCACTTAAAGGAATAGTCCACCTCTTTATGAAAATTGGTTATTCACCTCCTTACTCTGAGTATTATGTGGGTGAAAACATTTTGTTCTTAGTGCTTGTGTTTTCTTAGTATGGCATCACCAATTTTCCCCATTTTTTAGCTTTAGCTTAGCATAGGTGCTGGAATGCAAAGTTGTCAGATAGCAACTCTTTGGCAACTTTACTTTCCAGTGCCTATGCTAAGCTAGAGGTAAAATTGGGGTTGCCAGAATAGGACAAAGCATGCACTGAGACCAAAATGCTCTTATACCCACATATGTAACTCCAGGTAAGGGGGTTAGTAACCAATTTATATAAAGAGGTGGACTATTCCTTTAACTCTGTTCTGGTGCCCTTGCCTTTATGTCTTTGATTGGAATGGAAACAAAATTGTGTGCTACACCGTCAAATACATAAGTATGTATAAGAACTTTCACATTACATTATATTTTTTAAACGTGTTTCTGTCTGTGACAGAACATCCCCTGTGTTATGAGACTTTTTCTACAGCTACGTATGTTTCCTGCCTGCACACAGGTGTAAAAACAACCACATTGTTTTTTGTTCGACTTCAGAAATAGTTGAGAAATAGTCCTTTTTCCTGTCAGTTAGACTGAGACAATCCATCTAGTGACATCTACACATTTTTGCATTTATAGTTATTCTATTCTTGTAACATTTTTCATTTTTCCCGCATTTCTTTAATGTAATGCTCTTTATACAGTATCTGAAATGTGCTGTATAAATAAACTTGCCTAGAACTGTTGTCCTGTGACTGAAACCGAAAGCGGTTTCCTCTAGTCGTGTGGTATGTTGTGGGCCTCCGTTTGGCCACATCAACTTAGTCAAGGTCATTTCACTAAAGCTGCTGTGGTCTATTTTCTTCATTCTGTCTGCTGTCTTTATTGCTTTTCTTTGTAAACTTGGTAAACTTTCTCTTGTATTTATTTATGCATACCTCATTTTGTGTGTTTTGGTGTCCTGTACCTAAGAGTACCTTGTTCAAACATTCAAATAGTTCTCCTAAATGCCTAAGGGCATGTTGATTTCTGTAGAGCCTTACTAAGAAATTAACCCTTTCATGCATGGTGTCTACTACAGTGGACGCATATTCAAGGTCTATTTCAAACCACTAAAATGTGCAATATTAACTCCAAATTCATTCAGGGGTTCTCCCAAGCCTTTACTTTTTGGTTGTATGGTTACTCCTACTTTTATTCTTTAAAACATACAGTACATTTTTAGAGAAAATATTTTCTGATTAACTTATTAATGAGGCATCATTTCCCAAAGTTTCATAAACTTACCATTTTTACTTTTTCATTCTGTCTGCTTTCTTTATTGCTTTTCTTTTATTTATTTATTTATTTATTTATTTATTTAATACCTCATTTTGTGTGTTTTGGTGTACTGTACCTAAGAGTACTTTATTCAAATGTTTATTCAAACATTTATTCAAATAGTTCTCTTAAATGCCTAAGGGCATGTTGATTTCTGTAGGGCCTCACTAAGAAATTAATTTGAACACACCCTGCTTTTCAGGAGAATAGTTTCTATATTTTCATGTTCCCTATGCATCTGCCACATCAAGATACTTATTAATCACCAGTTTCCTATAGTTTAGTCATCATCATGAAGATATGTATAGATGTTACAGTTATGTATAAAAGTTGTATAGAAGTTAGACTTTCTATGTGCAACTACTTATGCAACAATTATTTACCATATTTGCTGTCTTGCCAATCAGTGAAACAAGATACAATATTGTTTGTTTGCTTGATATTTCATGCCTGCAATATGATGTGAACCTGACAGAATGATAACAAACACCCAGGACAGTTTGATCAAGCCCACTTGCAACTCAAAAGAACTGTAGCAACACAAAATAAACATCTTTTCATTGGTGCATTCAAATGAGATGGAAGAGGCGGTCAGAGAGGGGCGGGACGCTCAAGGTTCAACACACAAACACTAACAAACACAGTATGCAAAGACTTGAAAAAAGACTTGAAGAAGAATACAATCTTGTAAAGGGGTGAAGCACAAATGAGGTATTATAGACGATATTGTCTTACTGTGTGTGTGTGTGTGAGAGAGAGAGAGAGAGAGAGAGAGAGAGAGAGAGAGAGAGAGAGAGAGACAGAGAGAGAGAGAGAGAGAGAGAGGTGGGACAAGGAAGTGGAAAGTCTCGCACAAAGACATTCACATGTGCGTAGTCATGCCAGCATGATAGGCCTAAATGTTTAATGTTTGCAATGTTTGCACGGTACAGTATTCAGAGTGAAGCCTGCCCCTTGTGGATTGCTGCTAAACTGAATTATTTTTAAACTTTGAAAATGAGTGTGGGCCTACATGAAGATGGTCATTATCACTATATTGCGGAGTTTGTGAAATCCTAAAAAAATACTAATGAAAATACAAACATTAAAAGCCAGTCTGAGCTCTGTAGTCAAGACAATAATATAGAGTTATGGACTGGGGGCCTGCAGTTGTGGAGTGGAGTGAAGTGAAGTGAAGTTTCACTTCTTTCTATTAGTGGAATGTTCCCATTTCTTCTGCAATTATCTCCCTTGATGGATTTCATAAGTCCTAGGGTGACCTACCCTACTTCTGGATTTCTTCCAATCCAGACAGTCCAGCTTTCAAGTCTCTCTGAACCACAGCTTCCTCTTTTGGAGGTAATTTGCATCATTTACACACCCATCATACAATACTCAACAAAGTGAAAATGGCATTATTAAAATCAATGCAATCTTAGTGGATGTGGTTTCGCCTCTGCATTCCGAATTCTTTCCACTAATTTCATCATGGAGGAATTCCCAACTGTAAAACCCAGTCATATATTGACATTCATTTTAAGCAAAAGAAAGGACAGATCTGGCTTGCTGTCCTTATACTGCTGGTGTGGGTACTGTTGTGACGAGAGGCAGAGTTGTTAGACTTGATTCTCACATGTTTACTCAGCAGGTTGAGGAGACTGGATGTAGAATAACAGTGAACCATTGCCTCCCCACACCACTAGATGGCAGCAGTGAGACATCACAGCGACATCATGGATTCTCCTCTCTTGCTTTGCCATTGCTCATTTTTTAGTGCTCAGTCTAAGGCAAAATATTCACTTCTTTGGCCTCCTGTAGTCATGTGTGTGTGTGACTATGATGGAACATTGTGCTGTTGTGGGCTACTATATAAAACTCAAAAGCAGGGTGTTTATCTTCCATCCTGCGTCTCTTTGTTGACCTCAAAGAGCACAGGGTGATTTCCTCTTTGCTGCTTGACTATTCTCAATTCTGGGATTGTTACACATCTATGCCACCGCATTCAGATACAGCCTTCACAACGGTGCAAAAAAGTAGAAGCTTGTGCTGCAATTAGAAAAACTTCTTCTTTATTGCAGTGTTGTTCCTGCTGTATCTGAAAGTTGTGGCATAGAAATGTGTAACATGCCGATGAGACTGATGGGTTTATTTCTTAGCCCTGAGGTCACTGACACTGCACAGCTGGGCTTACCATTAGTCAGGGCTCTCAAGTTTTCACCTCAGCTTGGAGTGACATCTGGGGGGCTGGAGGGGGTTGCAGGTGGGCCTACTTTGGTCATTTCTGTAATTTACCCAATAATATAGCCTGTTACTAGTGTGGTGGAAAAAATTCCGACATTTCCTTGATTGACACTTGGATTTGTACATGCTCTCGAATCAATCAAAAAATGCTCAAGACGACTCCGGTTACTGACATGGACTTTGTTTATTTCCCACTTTTGTTCACAGTGCCAGCAAACTACGCAGTGACTGACTACATTCACCAACTTCTCAGTTTTTAAAGATCTCTGACCAGAATTAGGATGTCTATATTTGGGCTGTCAGACACCTCTAAAGATTTGACCTTTTCTTCATAACAACTGCATTTATGTAAAAATACATATGTAAGCATTTTCCTTGAGTGCAGTATCTTACAGCATTAAGCTCTTGTTGATAATGAATATACCCGCAACATTTCCAAGTCACTTTGAGCAGACATTTCCTGTTTTCTGTTCACCGTGCTTGTCTGTTGTCACAGATAAACCCATATCATCCTACAGTTCTTCCACACAATAATAATGATGTTTTACAAATATAAAAATCTCTTCACTAGCCTGGCAGGCCATCCTATATCATTGAAATGTATAGTCTGGCATCGAGACATAGATCGAACTCAATCTTGGGCTGAATAAGGCTGTTATCTTTAAAACTACTTCTAGACGCAACAGGATAGCCTATGGTCAATCGGAGAAACGAAGAAGATGTAAACACCAATTCAAAAGACCATTGTATTCGGCGAAGCCCACCCTAAACACATAGAGTGTTGTGATTATCATCCAATGAAATTCCCTATGCTTGCTGCTAAACGTACAGGCTGAGCAAATGTATTTGCCACCGCTAGTACATCTAGATTTATAGGCTGTTACAGTGTAGGATAGAAAAGACAAATGAGGAAGTAATGCTCCTGTTTGTGTGTGTGTGCATGTGCGTGCTTGTTTGTGTGCGTGTGTGAGTGTTTTGTGTGTGCGTGCGTGTGTATGTGTGTGTGTGAGTGAAAGAGAGTAAGAAAGAGAGTGTGTGAGAAAGAGTGTGTGACACATAGATATTTACGTCATGCCTGCAGGGCCGCTGCTAAGGTTTTGGAGGCCCTAAGCTTAACTGGTCAGGGAGCCCCCCCCCCCCCCCCCCCAAAAAAAAAAAAAAAAAAAACAAAAGCAAAGACTTCGAAGTTCCACTCAAACCTTTACTATTTGACAATTGTCAACTACTTGCAAACATGCCACATTCATTTTAAAATCCAGATTGTTTCATATTGCAACCAACCGAGCCTAAATTGAGCAACATCATTGAACGTTAAGTTAGCAAAACAATTAACGTTAGCCTAAACGGACTTACCGGCCAGGGATGCACGGGCGTCTTCTTTTTGCTTCTTTTTCTTTCGCTTTTCAGCACCAGATTCATGCTGTCTCTTCATTATTAGATGTCAACGATGTTGACACATTTACTGAACATTTGCACAGCAGAATCTTGCAATTTGCAGTTTTCTAACGTTGCTGCTTGCTGCTTCAATCAAAGCCGACACAACAAACTCAAAGACGCAATTTGGGATGTACCATTTCAGGGAATAGGGGTGGGTAGGACTATCTTTGTATATTAGGCAAAACTGTTAATTTGCTTGAATTGTATGATGAGTTACGCAATTTTTAACAAAAAATGATGGGCCTATTCATTACTAATTCATATATTTTTGCAATGTAACTATTATCATGACATTTTTTAGTAAAGCTCAAAATTGGAGGCCCCCCGAGGCCCTGCCAAGTGGTTGAGGCCCTACGCACCTTGCGTACTCTGCGTATGGGGAACGGCGGCCCTGCATGCCTGAGTACTACCTGTGGGTAGACTGCAGCACGATACAGACTTAAAGGAAAAGTTAGTTTTTCAGCATGTTTAGCCCATTTTCTGCAGTATCTAGGATGAAATAGAATTATCAACACCAAACTTGTGGCTATGTCTCAGATGTTTGGCTCATTTACAAACTAGAACCCCCCCCCCCCCCCCCCCCCCTTCTGCTTGTGAATGGCTTGCTATGTGTCTGATAATGTCCTTAAAACAACATTCTAGCCACATTGTGAAAATGACGGTGTTGATGATTCAAATTTCATCCTACACACCCCAGAAAAGCTGACAAATGATTCACTGTTTATGAAAAGGATTTCTCCTCTGAATGTGAAAGACTAGCCTTGACATAGCGTAACATCATTGTAACATTACAGCACTCAACAATGTATCTTGTCCAGGCCTGCTACAACTGGAATGACTCACTTCATCCAGTAACTCTGTTCTGGTGCCATTGCAATTACAAACATAATTGCAACGGCATAATAAAGTAATAATAAAGTAGGAATAAAGTTGCGTGCTACACCGTCAAATTACATAAGAATTTCCACATGTAATTGATGTGTTGATGGTTCAGACATTAGAACATACGTGTGTGCACACACACACACACAGCTACGTGTGTGCGCACACATATAGCTGTACATGCACACACACACACACACACACACACACACACACACACACACACACACACTATGTGATATGTGGAAATTCCACAAGATGTTTTCGACTATGCTCTATAACCATTGTGCAAATAAATGAATTAAAACAACTCTGATCAGTAACAAAGTTGGGGCAATTCCAAACCTATCCCTTGACCCCACTGACTTAGCCTGGTAGCGCCATCCCACGTACTTGCGTTAAAATGATTTTTACCTCCGTACTAGTCTGGACCAGAGCGCCTACTTCGGTTCGCTCACGGTTTAGCCAATCAGCACACAGTTTAGAGACTAGAAATATGAGGACGTCAAAATAAAAACTTCAAGCAAATATTTATTTCTTTTGCCAATCACTCCACAATTCCTTTTCACTTGACTTCTCTACCATTTTGCCCATTTTTCTTGGTTCAAATTGCCTACATAAAAGAAATGTTCCAAAACATGGGACCCCTGTATCCAACGCGCTTTGGGGGCTTTTAGCTTCTACTCTCCCTGCCAGGCTTTTTAGGGAGATAGGAGTGTCTTCAGAACAGAAGTGGCTGTGTGCAAAGCATGGCTGCAAGAGGTGTGGGAATCATGCCAATAGATGATATCAATCTGACTCATAGCTAGCACGCTACAGAGATGGAAATGCACAAGAAGTGGACACACAGGCTGAGCCCTGCATGCTGTGGCGTGACCTAAAATCTAGGTTAATCTAAAATAAGACTGCACATCTGTTTGATTCATACCACAATCGTCCTCTGACCAACATTGTGTTTGAGATCTGTTTGCAAAAAAGGAGATCGAGAAAAGGTTTTGTGTTGCAATTGAAATGAATTTACCAGTAGGCTACTCAGATTACATAACACCTAATGAATAACACCCAGCTAGTCACTCTTAATGAGGATGTTTCAAGTCGGTCTCAGATATGGATACAATGCCTCATTGGTTATGTTTATCTTGTAGAACATTAAGTTTTAAACTTGTGCTTGAACCACATAGAACGACAAACTCAAACTCCCTTTCTAATTTTTGGAAACTTCAAACTGTTGAACATGAAATGTAGACAACAGGAGGGTTTAAAAGGGACTACTGTAATCACACACAGTCTCTCTCTCTCTCTCTCTCTCTCTCTCTCTCTCTCTCTCTCTCTCTCTCTCACACACACACACACACACACACACACACACATACACACAGAGCATGAGAAAAGTGAGTGGGAGAGAGCAGAATGTTTTTCATTGCTCTGCCCTTTAATCATTGTGCAATAAACAGCACTGAACCTGTAAAACCAGGACAACAACATTCAATGAGTCGCAACCATATTTTATGGTTTTATTTCCTCCTTTCATGTTTGAATACTGGCTGGACTGAAACTGGCATAACACTTGCAGATCATGCAACATAATAACATCCTGTATGGTTTTGGTAGTTTTCCATGACGAGAAAAAAACGAAACGTCTTCTCATTATTGCATCTTTCTAGCCTGGGTAAACCCACCTGATCTGAAGGTGATTTAATCTCTGTTGCCCAATATGGCCACCAGGCTTAATAGGCCTTTTTCTGATTGCTTAGGTGCAAAATTTGAAACTTTAGGCTATTTTTGCAAAAGTCTGCACACAAAAGGCAAAACCTTCCACTACACTAGCAAAACACCATAGATGATTCTTTTTTTCTTTTTTTTTTTTTTTCAAGAGGCCTGCTGCATATTTCACTAACCACACACAGTATGTGGATAAAGAAGCGTGCTTTCCTGCACACACACACACACACACACACACACACACACACACACACACACACACACACACACAGACACACACACCACAGGAAGATGCACACGTACGTGTACACACACCCCACACAATGACACGCAAACAATGAAAAGAGTTCACCAGCCAAAGGTAGATAATGAACTACTCTAACACCCCCCATCCAACTATCGTCAGGCATCATGCAGCATGTCTTGAGTCCCCCCACAAACAGACATGTAAATACACTTTATCAGACAGGAGGGCTTTGCTCCTTTAAACACAACTTTGTTCAGCTGTCAAGAGCACTCCCTGAGTTTATTTCATAAGAAAAATAGAGAAAAGGCATTCTGGCCTTTTTCTAAAGTAGTGCATTCCAGCGATTCATTAGCCTGGGAATTCCCATGCTCCTTTGCGTGCTTATTTCATTTCACTCTGCAGAGGAGCATGGTGACCATGGCCGTTTTTCTCGCTTACTTTCGGTATCCAATCGCAGAACAAAAAGGGATTTGTACGGCCCTCGATTGCATTTTACGTCACGTGGTGGCTCTGGTATTGGCTCCGAGGTATGTACAGACGCTATGATAGACATTCGTAGCGCCCAATAAACGGCTATGGACAATTGTAAACGATGCTTCCGCTACGAGAAATGCAATAGGTAGGTCCCCAGACTAAATATCACTTGTGATTTTAGTTTGGCATTCGCCAGGCTAGCGATTCATTGTCATAGAAGGAATTCTTAACAAGTCCTTACATAGATGTACTGTAGATGCTTTGTAATGATTCAAATAAAATTGAAGGGGTGAAGTCAACGAGTGAGGGAGTTCCATAAGCATGTTAATGAATGCGTTGTTTTTTGTGATGCAATAAAAAAGTACCTCCTTATCATGATAAAAATGATCTATGGACCTGATTTATTACCAGTATTTCTGGCTTTCTGATTTTCCATTGTGTCACGTTGGTAGAGACAAGAAATGTGTCTTGCTGTTATTCATCTGTGAGACCCAAAGTTGTTACGGTGTGCTTGAAAAACAGGAGTTGTCATAACGACAAAAGCTGTCTTGGAATGGGGTGGAGTAAAAATGAGGAAATACAGCTCTGAAAATGCTTCTGTGCCCGTAGTACCCTCCTGTGTGTGTGTCTGTGTGTGTGTGTGTGTGTGTGTGTGTGTGTGTGTGTGTGTGTGTGTGTGTGTGTGTGTGTGTGTGTGTGTGTGAGTGAGTGAGTACGTGAGAGAGAGAGTGAGAGAGAAAGAGTGTGACAAAAATATGTGCCTGAATGATACCTGCTGACTCACATATTGAGCTCAGCTGGCATATGATTCATTGTTTATGAACAAGAGTTTTCCTCAGAACTTGAAAGACTAGACTGACGTACGATAACATTATTGTACCATTGCATGGCACTGTGACAAAGTATCTTGTCTGAAATGACTTTGGCTACTTCATCCACTTAAATTAATAGTCCACCTCTTTATGAAAATTGGTTATTCACCTCCTTACTCTGAGTATTATGTGGGTAAAAACATTTTGTTCTTAGTGCTTGTGTTTTCTTAGTAAGGCATTACCAATTTTCCATTTTTTAGCTTTAGCTTAGCATAGGTGCTGGAATGCAAAGTTGCCAGATAGCAACTCTTTGGCAACTTTACTTTCCAGTGCCTATGCTAAGCTAGAGGTAAAATTGGGGTTGCCAGAATAGGACAAAGCTTGCACTGAGACCAAAATGCTCTTATACCCACATATGTAACTCCAGGTAAGGGGGTGAGTAAGCAATTTATATAAAGAGGTGGAATATTCCTTTAACTCTGTTCTGGTGCCCTTGCCTTTATGTCTTTGATTGGAATGAAAACAAAATTGTGTGCTACACCGTCAAATACATAAGTGTGAATTGTGTTCAAGAACTTTATATTTTTTAAACGTGTTTCTGTCTGTGACAGAAGATCACCTGTGTTGTGAGACTTTTTTTTTTCAACGCATGTTTCCTACCTGCACACAGGTGTAAAAACAACCACATTGTTTTTTGTTCGACTTCAGAAATAGTTGAGAAATAGTCCTTTTTCCTGTCAGTTAGACTGAGACAATCCATCTAGTGACATCTACACATTTTTTGCATTTATAGTTATTCTATTCTTGTAACATTTTTAATTTTTTTTCCACATTTCTTTAATGTAATGCTCTTTATACAGTATCTGAAATGTGCTGTATAAATAAACTTGCCTAGAACTGCTGTCCTGTGACTGAAACCGAAAGCGGTTTCCTCTAGTCGTGTGGTATGAATACTGAAGTTATGATGATTGCCTCTAAACAACTGAAGGACACCTCGCTTCACCATCACAGCTCACTTAGCAGTCCTACACTCTCATTTAGCTCACAAGTGAAAAATCTGGGGGTAATTATTGATCAAGACTCCTTGAATAGCCATGTAAAGCACATTTCTAAAACATCATTTTTTCACCTTAGAAACATTGCTAAGGTTAGGAAGTTCCTGTCCTTTGAGGATGCTGAAAAACTTATACATGCATTTGTTACCTCCAGACTCGACTACTGCAATGCTCTGTTCTCAGGGTGCAGTAACACCTGCATTAAAAGTCTACAGCTAATCCAAAATGCAGCAGCTAGAACACTCACTAGAACTAAGAAATATGAACATATTTCTCCCATTCTAGCATCTCTACACTGGCTTCCTGTCCAAAGTCGAATTGACTTCAAAATCCTTCTCATGACGTATAAGGCACTTAATGGCTTAGCTCCTGGGTATATTACAGATTTACTTGTTCCATACCATCCAGCAAGACCTCTGAGATCTCAAAATGCTGGCCTCCTTGAAAAAGTGACCATATCTAAAACTACAATTGGGGGAAGAGCTTTTGCCTATCGAGCACCTCTTCTATGGAATTCTATTCCTCCCTACATTCGCGAAGCGGACACTCTCAATACCTTTAAGTCTAGACTTAAAACCTTCCTTTTTGACATTTCCTATAATTAGGAGTGGGCCATGGCATATCACCACTCCTCTTGGGCTTTCCTGGGAGGGCTACCTCTGCTGTTTTTCCAAGGCGGCCACTGACCACCCCCTTCTGGGTTGGTGAGATGCCATGTACCATACCTTAGTTATGCTGCGATAGCCTAGTGCTGCCACCTTCTGCACACTTGCCATCCTGTACAACCCTCTTTCTCCTCTCTCTCTCTCCCTCTCCACACTCTAGCTAGATTATATGACACATATCATGAAGTGATATCCTCCTAGATTGGCCTAACCCTCTTGTTTCTGTTTCTTTTGTCTCTCTTGCCTCCTCTGCCCCGACGCACTGGCTGAGTGATGAACCTCCCTGCCACCAACCCTACCCCACTACGGATGCTGACCAACCCCCCCCCTCCCCCCCCCCGAGCCACACACCAGGACCATCCTCCCCTTTTCTCTGAGGCCCTGATGGAACTAGCCTGATGGCCCCCTGATGACCACTACTTAGATGGCGACCAACACCCAATGAACTCTGATCCCACTCCAATTACTGACTAATCCCACACTCCAACTACTGACTCCATCCCTTGGCCCTGACTGTGACACAAACTATGTGTATATCATCTCTGACTACATTCAGTACTCATACTGTTTTGTGTTAACCATGGTCAATCTATGCATCAGACTTTTCGGATACTTTATTAGGCCCCAGACAGGTAGGCTGAGTCCATGAGGCGTGGATCTGCCCAAGGTTTCTTCCTACATAACAAGTTTTTTTACAAAGCGAGGGAGTTTTTCCTTGCCCCTGATTCTCATGGATGCTTCCCGTACTGTCTGTAAAGCGCCGTGAGACAATGTACTGTATTTGTGCGCTATACAAATAAAATTGAATTGAATTGAATATGTTGTGGGCCTCCATTTGGCCACATAAACTTAGTCAAAGTCATTTCACTAAAGCTGCTGTGGTCTGCATTCTTCATTATATCTGCTGTCTTTATTGCTTTTCTTTGTAAACTTGGTAAAATCTTTCTTGTATTTATTTATGCATACCTCATTTTGTGTGCTTTGGTGTACTGTACCTAAGAGTACCTTCTTCAAACATTTATTCAAATAGTTCTCCTAAATGCCTAAGGGCATGTTGATTTCTGTAGAGCCTTACTAAGAAATTAACCCTTTCATGCATGGTGTCCACTACAGTGGACGCATATTCAAGCTCTATTTTAAACCACTAGAATTTGCAATATTAACTCCAAATTCATTCAGGGGATTCTCCCAAGCCTTTACGGTTACAGTCTTTATTGTTATTTGCTACCATATTATACCAAGATATTACACCACAAACCCAATATGGCGGACAAAACAGTAGGCCTACATAAATATTTATGTCTGGATTATCTCTTAAATACTTTTATTCTTTAGAAAAAATATTTTCTGATTAACTTATTAATGAGGCATCATTTCCCAAAGTTTCATAAACTTAGCATTTTTACTTCTTCATTCAGTCTACTTTCTTTATTGCATTTCTTTTATTTATTTATTTATTTGGTTATTTATTTAGTTACACCTCATTTTGTGTGTTTTGGTGTCCTGTACCTAAGAGTACTTTATTCAAATGTTTATTCAAACATTTATTCAAATAGTTCTCTTAAACGCCTAAGGGCATGTTGATTTCTGTAGGGCCTAACTATAAATGAATGTCAACACACCCTGCTATTCAGGAGAATAGTTTCTATATTTTCACAATCAGAAGCATGTTCTCTATGCATCTGCCACATCAAGAGACTTATTAATCACTAGTTTCCTATAGTTTAGTCATCATCATGAAGATATGTATGTACATAGACTTTCTATGTGCAACTACTTATGCAACAATTATTTACCATATTTTCTGTCTTGCCAATCAGCGAAACAAGATACAATATTGTTTGTTTGCATGACATTTCATCCCTGCAATATGATGGGAACCTGACAGAATGATAAAAAAAACATCCAGGACAGTTTGATCAAGGCCACTTGCAACACAAAAGAACTATAGCAACACAAAATAAAAATCTTTTCATATTCAAATGAGATGGAAGAGGCGGTCAGAGAGGGGCGGGACGCTCAAGGACAGACAGTGGAATGAAGCTCAACACACACAAACACAGTATGCAAAGACTCGAAAAAGAATGTGTGTGTGTGTGTGTGTGTGTGTGTGTGTGTGAGAGAGAGGTGGGACTAGGAAGTGGAAAGTCTCGCACAAAGATATTCACATGTGCGTAGTCATGCCAGCATGATACATGCCGCAGCATTCAGCACGGTACAGTATTCAGAGTGAAGCCTGCCCCTTGTGGATAGCTGCTAAACTGAATTATTTTTAAACTTTGAAAATGAGTGTAGGCCTACATGAAGATGGTCATTATCACTATATTGCAGAGTTGGTGAAATCCTAAAAATACGAATGAAAAGTCTGCTCTGTAGTCAAAACAATGATATTGACAGCTTGTTATAGAGTTATGGACTGGGGGCCTGCAGTTGTGTAGTGGAGTGAAGTGAAGTTTCACTTCTTTCTATAAGTGAAATGTTCCCATTTCTTCTGCAATTATCTCCCTTCATGGGTTTCATAAGTCGTAGGGTGACCTACGCTACTTCTGGATTTCTTCCAATCCAGACAGTCCAGCTTTCAAGTCTCTCTGGACCACAGCTTCCTCTTTTGGGGGTAACTTGCATCATTTACACACCCATCATACAATACTCAACAAAGTGAAAATAGCATTATTAAAATCAATGCAACCTTAGTGGATGTGGTTTTGCCTCTGCATTCCGAATTCTTTCAACTACTTTCATCATGGAGGAAATCCCAACATGAATGTCATTTTAAGAAAAAGAAAGGACATAGATCTGGCTTGCTGTCCTTATACTGCTGGTGTGGGTACTGTTGTGACGAGAGGCAGAGTTGTTAGACTTGATTCTCACATGTTAATTCAGCAGGTTGAGGAGACTGGATGTAGAATAACAGTGAACCATTGCCTCCCCACACCACTAGATGGCAGCAGTGAGACATCACAGCGACATCATGGATTCTCCTCTCTTGCTTTGCCATTGCTCATTTTTTAGTGCTCAGTCTAAGGCAAAATATTCACTTCTTTGGCCTCCTGTAGTCATGTGTGTGTGTGACTATGATGGAACATTGTGCTGTTGTGGGCTACTATATAAAACTCAAAAGCAGGGTGTTTATCTTCCATCCTGCGTCTCTTTGTTGACCTCAAAGAGCACAGGGTGATTTCCTCTTTGCTGCTTGACTATTCTCAATTCTGGGATTGTTACACATCTATGCCACCGCATTCAGATACAGCCTTCACAACGGTGCAAAAGTAGAAGCTTGTGCTGCGATTAGAAAAACTTCTTCTTTATTGCAGTGTTGTTCCTGCTGTATCTGAAAGTTGTGGCATAGAAATGTGTAACATGCAGATGACACTGATGGGAGTATTTCTTAGCCCTGAGATCACTGACACTCCACAGCTGGGCTTACCATTAGTCAGGGCTCTCAAGTGTTCATCTGGGGCATGGAGGGGGATTGCAGGTGGGCCTACTTTGGTCATTTCTGTAATTTACCCAATAATATAGTCTGTTACTAGCTTGGCAGGCCATCCTATATCATTGAAATGTATAGTCTGGCATCGAGACATAGATCGAACTCAATCTTGGGCTGAATAAGGCTGTTATCTTTAAAACTACTTCTAGACGCAACAGGATAGCCTATGGTCAATCGGAGAAACGAAGAAGATGTAAACACCAATTCAAAAGACCATTGTATTCGGCGAAGCCCACCCTAAACACATAGAGTGTTGTGATTATGTTGCCAACGGCGTCATCCAATCAAATTCCCTATGCTTGCTGCTAAACGTACAGGCTGAGCAAATGTATTTGCCACCGTTAGTACATCTAGATTTATAGGCTGTTACAGTGTAGGATAGTAAAGACAGGTTATGATTGGTCACTTGAGTATAGCCTCTTCAGCTCTGGCCTTTAAGCACTATACAGCTTCATGCAAATGTAGAGGGGAGCAACTTTCTGATACATAGCCAAAGGAGTCAGTGTAGTGCTCTCCCATAGGTCCTACAACATGAATGAGACGAAGTCAAAAGTCAAAGTCAAAGCGAACTTTATTGTCAATCAAACTCTGCAACTGTACATTGCAAGCAGACTGAAATTGCATTTCTCTAAACTCCAAATGTTAGTGAAAGTTACAATTAGACATACAACTAAGATGTATAACTGTATTCAGTTCAGGTTTATTTGTCATATGCATATTAGTACAGGTACAGTACCACAGCAATGAAATATAGTGTGCCTTGGCACTCTCTCCGCAATAATAAATAGCATTAAGAAAGAAAACTATAAATAAAATTTAAAAGGAAACCATATAAAAAAATTGGAAGTCATATAAATAACATTTTAAGAAAAAGACTAGCAAACCTCATAGCTTAACCACAGCCCTCCTACCAGATGAACTCTCATTCATAAGCCTTATTACATGGAGGTAAAAGCTATCCCTAAAACGGGACGTGCGTGTTGGGAGACTCTGCAAACGCCTCCCTGATGGAAGGTAAGAAAAAAATGTATGAGCAGGATGGCTAGGATCCTGCAGAATTCTTCCCACCTTCGTTGTACTGCT